>CAJUXJ010001567.1:0-14488 GCA_910589775.1 Avena eriantha
TGTACTTATCATGAACCACAACCAGTGTCATTGCATGTGTGTTCTTTTTAACAAACCACACATGGATCCACCCAGTGTCATTGCATGTTTGTTCCTCTAAACAAACCACACATGGATCCACCTACTGTGATTGCATGTCTGATCTTTTCACAAGCCACACATGGATCCACCAGTGTCATTGTATGTGTGTTCTTTTCATGAACCACACCCGATGGCACCAATGTCATTGCATTGTGTTCTATTCATGAACCACAGCTAGAGTCATTGCATGTCTATTCTTTTCACAAACCACACATCGATCCGCCAAGTGTGATTATATGTCTGTTCCTCTAAACAAACCACACACGGATCCACCTAGTGTGATTGCATGTCTGTTCTTTTCACAAACCACACATGGTTCCACCAGTGTCATTACATGTGTGTTCTTTTCATGAACCACAACCAGAGTCAATGCATGTCTGTTCTTCTAAACAAACCACACATGGATCCACCCAGTGTCATTGCATGACTGTTCCTCTAAACAAACCACACATGGATCCACCTAGTGTGATTGCATGTCTGTTCTTTTCACAAACCACACATGGATCCACCAGTGTCATTGCATGTGTGTTCTTTTCATGAACCAGAGTCATTGCATGTGTGTTCTTCTAAACAAACCACACATGGATCCACCCAGTGTGATTGCATGTCTGTTCTTTTCACAAACCACACATGGATCCGCAAGTGTCATTGCATGTGTGTTCTTTTCATGAACCACACCCAGTGTAATTGCATGTGTGTTCTTCTAAACAAACCACACATGGATCCACCTAGTTGGATTGCACGTCTGTTCTTTTCACAAAGCACACATGGATCCACCTAGTGTGATTGCATGTCTATTCTTTTCACAAACCACACATGGATCCACTAGTGTCATTGCATGTGTGTTCTTCTCAGGAACCACAGCTGGAGTCATTGCATGTGTGTTCTTCTAAACAAACCACACATGGATCCACCTAGTGGCATTGCATGTCTGTTCCTCTAAACAAACTAGACATGGATCCACCTAGTGTGATTCCATGTATGTTCTTTTCACAAACCACACATGGATCCACCAGTGTCATTGCATGTGTGTTCTTTTCATGAACCACACCCAGAGTCGTTGCATGTCTGTTCTTCTACACAAACCACATATGGATCCACCTAGTGTCATTGCATGTCTGTTCCTCTAAACAAACCACACATGGATCCACCTAGTCTGATTGCATGTCTATTCTTTTCACAAACCACACATGGATCCACCTGTCTCATTCCATGTGTGTTCTTTTCATGAACCACATAAGGATACACCAGCGTCATTGCATTTCTGTTCTTTTCACAAACCACACATGGATCCACCAGTGTCATTGCATGTGTGTTCTTTTCATGAACCACACCCAATGTCACCAAGCTCAGTGCATTGTGTTCTTTTCATGAACCACAGCTAGAGTCATTGCATGTCCATTCTTTCCACAAACCACACATGGATCCACCTAGTGTGATTGCATGTCTCTTCTTCTCATGAACCACACATGGATCCACCAGTGTCATTGCATGTGTGTTCTTGTCATGAACCACAGCCAGTGTCATTGCATGTATGTTCTTCTCACAAACCACACAAGGATCCACCACTGTCATTGGATGTGTGTTCTTCTCATGAACCACACCCAGTGTCATTGCATGTGTGTTCTTCTCATGAACCACACATGGATCCATCAGTGTCATTGCATATGTGTTCTTTTCAAGAACCAGAGCTAGAGTCATTGCATGTGTGTTCTTCTAAACAAACCACATAAGGATCCACCAGTGTCATTGGATGTGTGTTCTTCTCATGAACCACAACCAGTGTGATTGCATGTACATTCTTCTCATGAACCACACATGGATCCACTAGTGTCATTGCATGCGTGTTCTTCTCATGAACCACAGCCAGTGTCATTGCATATATGTTCTTCTCACAGACCACACAAGGATCCACTAGTATCATTGCATGTGTGTTCTTCTCATGAACCACAACCAGTGTCATTGCATGTCTGTTCTTCTCACAAACCACATAAGTATCCACCGGTGTCATTGCATGTCTGATCTTCTCACAAACCACACATGGATCCACCCAATGTGATTGCATGTCTGTTCTTTCAACAAACCACACATGGATCCACCAGTGTCATTGCATGTGTGTTCTTCTCATGAACCATAGCCAGTGTCATTGCATGTGTGTTCTTCTAAACAAACCACACATGGATCCACCCAGTGTCATTACATGTTTGTTCCTCTAAACAAACCACACATGGATCCACCTACTGTGATTGCATGTCTGTTCTTTTCACGAACCACACATGGATCCACCAGTGTCATTGCATGTGTGTTCTTTTCACGAACCACAACCAGAGTCATCCCATGTGTGTTATTCTAAACAAACCACACATTGATCCACCCTGTGTCATTGCATGTCTATTCCTCTAAACAAACCACACATGGATCCACCTAGTGTGATTGCATGTCTGTTCTTTTCACAAACCACACATGTATCCACCAGTGTCATTGCATGTGTGTTCTTTTCATGGACCACAACTAGAGTCATTGCATGTGTGTTCTTCTAAACAAACCACACATGGATCCACCTAGTGTGATTGCATGTCTGTTCCTTCCACAAACCACACATGGATCCACCAGTGTCATTGCATGTATGTTCTTCTCATGAACCACACCAAGTGTCATTGCATGTCTGTTCCTCTTCTAACAAACCACACATGGATCCACCTAGTGTGATTGCATGTCCGTTCATTTCACAAACCACACATGGATCCACCAGTGTCATTGCATGTGTGTTCTTCTCATGAACCACAACTAGTGTCATTGCATGTGTGTTCTTCTAAACGAACCACACATGGATCCACCCAATGTCCGATGCCTTGAATTCCGGATTCGGCTTTGTTACCTCCTTCTTCGTTGCGGGCATCTTGGACGGATCTATGGTCTTCTTGATCTCCTGGTACTCCTGGGCGTGCAGCATGGCTTCCGCAAAGGCGGCATTTCCATCCTCGCACTCTCACGCTTTCTTCGGGTTTCTCCTGATGGTGATCACGCCGTTGGGACCTGGAATTTCATCATATTGTAAATGTAACACGGACGAGCCATAAAAGCCCAATAAGCCAGACGTCTGAATATATCGTGGTATGCGCTCTTGAACGGAACCACTTCGAAGGAAAGTGCTTCCGTCCGATAGTTCTTTGGAGTTCCAAAGGTAACATCCAAAGTGATCTCTCCTAGGGAATTTGCTTGTCTTCCTAGGACAACTCCATGAAAAATCACAGAGTTGTGATTCAGCTGGGACTTCGAGATTCGCATCTGGCGTAGCGTTTCGACATATAGAATATTGATGCTGCTACCACCGTCCATGAGAATCTTGGAGAAACCATAGCCGTCAATAAGTGGATTTACGACTAAGGCGTATTTTCCTCGCCTGTGTAACTCAAGCTGATGATCATCACGGTCAAAGGTGATGGCAACTTCTGACCAATCCAGATACTGAGGGACAGTCGGAACTATTGTGTTGAGCTCATGCAGAACTGCTTTTTTGACCTTAGCTGGTTGAGATCTGAGGAATGTGATGTAGGTGTCTTTCTTTGTGGGGAAGGTTTTCTTCCCCTCCGGCTTGGGATTTGAAGGATCGGCTTCCTCCATGTCGAAATCTTCCTTGGTCTTTTTATCCTTTTCGGGATTCTTCTTTCCCTTCTTCCGCTTGGCCCTGTAGCCAGCGGTATCATCTTTCTTGATGTCGTCATTAAAACGACATTCGGAGTTTGTGTGAGATGAGCCCCCACTGGCATCTAAATGATGCACACATGGGTTATTGGTAATATCGGCCCAAGAGTAGGTTTTGCTAGGTTGCTGGTCTCCTCTACCTTGGACTCTTGATGTCCCATGACCTCGTCCACAGCCCCGCCACGTCCTCCTCATCCTCTAGACCCGAAAGTAGCAGTAACCACTGTTGTTTATGCGTTGGGCTTTTCTTCTGAGGTGTTCTTGCGCTTCTGAGCTTGCTGCTTTGGTTGTTTTGCCGACTGTGGAACAACTAGGGCGTTCAGTCATCCCTCCGCGTCGTCGTCAGCATTTGCATACTTGCTCGCTGTTTCTATCATCTCTCCCAAATCAGTGACCTTGTCACACTTTAAGCGATGACGTAGTAAACTAATTAGGAGTCCTGCAATGGAAGCTTCAATCACAGTTTGGTCATTTACCCCTTCACGGGAGTTCTTGGTGTCGATCTATCGTCCGAGATAATCTCGGCAAGTTTCTCCGGCTTGCTGGGTGCAACGCTGTAAGTCTCCTACCGTACAGGGCCTCCGATACGTGCCTTCGAAATTTCGAAAGAACGCATTTTGCATGTCATACTAGTTGTGGATGGTGTTCTCTTGAAGTTCATTGAGCCATGATCGCGCCGTCTTCCGCAACATAAGTGGGAGATATCCGGTTGCGACCAAGCTATTTCCGCCTTTGGCGATGCAGCAAGGCTAGAAAAAATCCTGGAGCCAAGTATCTGGCTGAGCCACACCGTCGTAGGGCTGCATGTGTCTTGAGATAGAAATCCTTCTGGGAATTTTGTTGCTCTTATGCGTGGTCCAAAGAATTTTGGGCCCACTTATATATCATCATTTTCATAGTGCTGCGCCTCTATGTTGGAATTAATCCGGTGTCTCGTGTTACTTGGAGACAACGATCGTCGTCCTGAGTGACGGCTATGGCTGCGGTGCCTTGGAGCCAGACTTCGGCTTCTACCACCACCTCCTCCGCCACGACGCCCTCCTTGGCCTCCTTGAGAACCGTTGTGATGGCTACTTGGTGGAGAGGGTGGGGCAGCTGGATTGTTTCCGGCTGATCGCCGGCCTCCGTCCGGAGCATCATTATTCCAGTTCCGGGGAGGGTTTTCATTGCGACGAGCCCCCTACCTGCATGTCTCGGCACAGTGTCCATCGTTTCTTCGCCCATCACTCCCACCTTGGTGGGGCTCAGCCGGACGACTTGTAGGTCTAGGAGGTGGCATTCTTTGATGGTCCTCCTCCTGACGCTTCTCTTTGTCTTCTTCCCTGCACCGGGGAGGATTCCTCGGATATAATGCAGCAATTGCCTCTTGCTCAGCCGCTGGAGAGACATTGCGCCAGTCATGTGCAGTTCTGTGGTGCTGCCCTGAAGATCCGGTTCTTGAGTAGTTGTCTTCCCGACGGTCGGAACGATGATGGTGTTCCGGAGCATGTTGGGGTCTTATGTCATTTCAAGCCGGATCCGTGCGACATTAGTCGAATTGGGAGACAAGTTTTCCACTTCAAGATTTCGCGCCCCTCTGCAGCTCCAGACCCTTGGTGAGTAGCTTAATGCCCAATCGAACTTGTTCAGGGCCTGGATTATTTGACAGAATATCTCGAGGTGCAACAATGTTTTGCACCGGCGTTGGATACACCAGATCTCCTTTGCTGTCGTGTCGAGGTATCCTTGGGTCTCCCTCAAAGAGAACCTTGTGAACTTTCGGAAATTGATCGTCACGCGTGTGACGTTTCGGGTTCTTCTGATGCTACCGAGAGATGTATTTCTCCGTAGTTGCCATGCCTTTATTTTATTCCTCGATGTTTTTGGCTTCATCCAAGAGTACTTGGCGACGCGCTTCTAGGGCATGGGCCCTTTCATCCAGTTCTTTAGCAGTAAGTTCTGCAGCTGTAGGGATAGGTGTGGTTAATGCAGCATCGATGAGTTTACGCGCACCTTCCGTGATCACGTGTCCATCCACAGACTCTTCTTTGGGTCTTCTGGGATAAGTGCTCCATTCGAGTCTTTTTCATATTCCTCGGCAATCACTTCCTCTGCCGGAAGATCTTTTGCCGGGGTCTTGTTTTTCTTGTTCTTCTTTTCCTTCTTGGCAGCGCCGGTAGCAAAGACGGCTTTGGGCCTGTTTCCCAGAGTCAAACTTTGGTCGGTACTTTCAGCCATTTGGTCCTCGAGGTTATCTCCGAGATCCATGTTGTCCTGTGCTTTAGGAGAGTTTTCTCCGGATCCTTCGTCCATGGCTTCTCCTTCTTCTACAGTTGTGGAGTTAAGCTCCTCTTCATATTCTGCGAAAGAACTTTCGGAAATCTGCCGACGTCATGGAATCATCCGACGATGTTGGTAAGTCGACGCTTGTTCCGATTGCCTCCAGCACTGAGTCTTCGTTGTCCCCAGCATCGGCAGATCCAGATCCGGATCCAACATATCCGACAAAGTGCGATGCGTTCCTCCTGAGATGGTTGCGGTTTTCTTGGTAGGCTTCGTGGAAACGCCTGATGGTCTCGAGGATTGCATCCATGCTTGTGTTTTGCATCATCATGCGTCTCAACATATATCTCAGGAAAGGCCTGTCTGTTTCGGCATCATTAGAGCCAGAATTAGAGTTATCTTCTTGCTCTTCCTGGATTTCAACCTCCGCAAGTGGATTGATCTGGGATTCGACCTCACTAGGGAGATCCACTCTAGATTCGACTTGTACTGCGAGATCTGCCTCAGGTTTAGCTTTCTCCACTATCTCCACAACGGGTGCGGGCTTGGTGGGATTAGGGTTTTCTGAGATCCGGAACTTTGCCGCCTCCACAGACAAAGGGGACCCAGAAATTTCTTCTGCCTCTATCATCACCGCTAGGGTGGGTGGGACAGGTTCAGCGAAACTGATGTAAACATCGATCTCACTGAAAGACATGATGGTGTAGGTGGTCATGACTTCCCTAGCTGGAATCCAGGTCTCGTCGAGAATGATGAGAGGGACGTCACTGGCGTAGAGGATGCGACCGACGGTGATAGTCTCGCTGATTCTGATTCTTGCAGATTCCGCTCGAAACGCAGATCCGAAGTTCACTTGCCCCACGGTGGGCGCCAACTGTCGTCAGATTGATGACAAGTACGCCATGAGGGGGTCCTCGAGGCGTGTGGAAGAGAGGGGTGTGAGACGTACGGGATTTCGGGATAGTGAGCACACAAGTTTACCCAGGTTTGAATCCGCTGGCTTTGGACGGATCCTACTGCTGCTAGCAATCCAGTAATACGGCAGAGCCGGGATATGGGTTACAAGGGTTTCGCCTGTGCGGGTTGAGATTGTAAACTAGTGTGAGGGTATTGTTTGGTGCCCTAAAGGCTCTCCCTAGGACGGCTTATATAGATATCCGGCCTAGGGTTTACAGGAGAGATCTATCCGGCTACGACTACGAGTCGGTTACAGAGCACATCTTGAACTACAAGTAACACTATGGGCCTATGTCGGTAAGTCTTCTAGGCCTTCCCGTAGCCGGACTGGACTCTGTCTCTTCTCTCTAACTGGGCTGCCCGTGAAGCAAATCTCTAACCTGAAGTGGGCCACCTGGTTAGTGAGGTATAGTGAGGATACTCGGAAAGTATATCCCCAACATCGACAGTCTTTCATCAGATGGTTGCATTGTCGCCTTCCTGTTGAGTCGACATAAAAATGCATATTACAGGGTCCTTCCAGCATTTGTATTGCGGACATAGGTGGGTCCCGTGCCCTTGGCTGATATCGCTGTGTGGACTGGCTTCCTCCGTTGTTGTCCCTATTTTGTCAGTATCCGCCGTTATTGTCGTTTCTTCTATTGTTTCCTTCACCCGAAAAACCTGTTGCGACGTAACCAGGTCCTGCGTTCCCATCATTGTTCCTTCGTCTTCTTTCATTGCTGCGTTTATCCCTATCTTCTTCGGGTGACCGTGCGCATTTATTATTTAGCACGCCTTATCCATCAGCCCAGCGGTTTGCTATTTCCATCAACTGTGATACCGTCTTTGGTTTCACCCGACCAATCTCTTCTATGAATTCTTGGCGACGGATGCCGTCATTGAAAGCGTCAATGGCCCTTTCGTCAGATATGGATTCAGCTGAGTTTTTGATAATATTCCATCTCTGTATGAATGCTCTTATTGTCTCTCCGGATTTTTGTTTGCATGCTCGCAACTATTCCAAGGATGTTGGTCGCTTAAAGGTAGAATGAAAGTGTCGGATGAAGTTATCTTCCAGATCGCTCCAGCTACCAATTGAATCTTCGGGTAACTACCTTAACCATGATCTTGCGGCGCCGGTGAGGTGTAGTTGTAGACTTTGCATTGAGGTAGTTGTTGATCCACCCTGTAATTTGACGGTGGCTAAATAATCCGCTAACCAAGCCTCGGGTTCCTGGAGCCCATCGTATTGGTGTCGGTCGTGTGGAAGTTTAAAGTCTTTTGGTACCGAGGCTTTGTGAATCCTCTGCATGAAGTAGCTGGCCCCGCATAATACATGATCGTCTTTGTCATCTCCATCTTGATATCAGTTGGTGTGGCTTTCGTCCCTGGGTCCACTGCTCCTGTGCTGGGTGTTGTCGTTCCTTGTGTTGCTTTGCGGTACGGATCCTACGAGGTGCACCTGGTGTGGTGATCGAGATCGCCGGGTGTGTCCTACTTGCCGAGGACTGTTGTGACGGCGTGGGGACCTTTGTGTGAGCCCTTGTTCTGCTTCTGCGAGTGAGGCTCCTACCATGCCAAGGTTCATTAGAGCGGAGCAGTGGAGGGCCACGCGTGGATCGTTAGGTGCGGGTTGAGTGGTGATGAGGTATGTCTGTGCAACCACAATAGCTGTCTGAGCTGTTTTTGCTTTGATGTTTCCTGCTTGATCGATTGACACGAACGATAGGTCGAGGTATCGGATGATTCCACTTCTGTCTGCTTCAGGGATATTCTGTAATCGAGATGTCGCTCTTCTTGGTGGTGCTTCTCTTGTCACACTCCTTGATCCTCGTGTAGAGCTTAGCTGGGCCCGCCGTAAACTCTATTCGTCGGCTAACCTTTTCCTTTCATCGAGCTGTCTTTGCATCCTGAGTAGGTCTCTTTTCTTCTGGTGGAGTAAATATTGGTAAGCTAGTAGATCCTCATGTGATGCATCTACTATCATTGGGACTGCTCCCAAAATTGCTTCTCTTGCTTTTTGCCATGCCGATGCTTGTAACCAAAGTCATGTTCTCTCTTCTGTGCGTGGTTCTACGCCTCCTCCTCGAACTATGCGATTATCTATTGTTTCTCCTCCGTTTCCGTGCTCTTCTCCGTTGTTGTGTGCTCCTTTGTTGCTGTGGTTTCCTGCATGGTCATCTGACAAAATGTCATCAGGGTTTATGATGGGATTACTGTTTTCGTCGCGTGGCGTTGAAGTATCTCCATTGATCATGTACACTTGGTGGCGTGTTGCATGTGGTTTGGCGGCTTTGTCTTTTGCTTCTGCAGGTGTGCTTGCGGTACTCCGTGATCGTTGTTCCAAATAAATTTTCGCCATCCTTTCTTCGAAGTCGACGTTTTCGCAGCTTTTGTCGGGTTCTGAGTTTATTGAGTTTGCTCTTTGTGGTGAGATTGATTGGGGACCTTCTTTTCCTATTTGGATATGAGCTGTGATGTTTGTGGGTGATCTAGCGGGCGATGCTGGTACTATTATGGGCATGGCTTTTTCCACCGAAAGTTTTGATGCGATCAGGGCCGAAGGGTGTGATTCATGCATGTTGCCCGCTTGGAAGTGGAGGCTTCTGATGATTAGATCGGATCTGCCGTTGAAATCGGCAGGTACCAATACAAGGGTGGGCAGGTGGGAATCTGCTTTCGTCGAGTTGACGTTTGGTGGAGAGCGTTCCGCCGAATCCGTGTTTGTAGCATTCAGGTTTCCCACAGACGGCGCCAATTTACGAGCGGTGATTTCGACAATGCCCATGATGATGGACTTAGGGTTTCACGGAAAAGAGAACGCTGGGGATTTCGTTGGATGTCAGGAAAACAATGAAGAAAAAGTTGCCTGAATATTGGGGGAAACACTCTATTACAAGTTATCCTCTAGATTTTTGTACCCTCGCGTGGGATTCTCCCGCCCTATATATAATAGGCCGGGTATCAAAGTTGTATGCGGATGGGTTTCATACATGCGCTATTACAACACCAACATAATGTCGGTTCATAGTTTCTTTCCTAATACAAAAAAGTCTCTGTCTGTTGCTTCCTTGGGCTGTTTATTTGGAATCTTTATGGGCCACAAGCCTTTTACCCAATGTAGGGTGGTGAATAATGAGCATCCGACTAATCATACCCATGTCACCAGCGGTTACTCTTTGGTGACTGGCTTGGTGGAGATCTCGGAGGTTTCGAGGTTGACCACCAAGGCTGCTCCTTTCGCGGAGCGAGTATTGGCGATGGGGGATTTGCTGTCGTACCAGGAAACGGTGGTGGCACCAGGCGACTCCGATCCGGAGCATCGTGACCTAAGTCAGAGTAACCCTTCTGTCGTTGTATTGGGAACGGCAGTACCTGAGGAGGTTAGATAGAGGTGTGGGGACTAGCAGGGAAGCTATCGACGGTGTCCGCAGGCGGGATTGGATACAAGCGAGCGTAGTGGTACGTAAGAAGTACCCAGGTTCGGGGCCCTCATGATGAAGTAAAGCCCCTACTCCTACCGGATCTGACTATGTGGAATACACGAACTACAATTGCTCCTTGAGCTGTATGTGCTAGCTACTGCCTTAAATGTTGTATGACCAACCCTTTCTACTAAGGCCTTGCCTCTCCTTACATAGGTAGAGAGGCAACGGTCTCCTTGGCCAATCCGACTGGCGGGTCCCACACGCGGGCCCCAGCCGGCTGGTCATCCACAGTGTCTGGTATGGTATGTCTTATCGGAGTATGAGCGGTATGGCTGTCGTAGGCACATTGGACGCCGGGCGAGCCCGTCATCAGCACAGGCCACTATTCCTACGTCATCCTCGCAAAGTCTTCGGTATGGCCGGGTGGTGGCCAGTCTTGTCATCGTACAGGGCGTACCGTGCACTGACACGCACGTCGTCCTGTCTCATTGATTGGGTCCGGCTACATCGCCGTATCCGGCTGTCTCTTGCTGATCCGGCTACCGGGTGATAGCCGGCCTGTCTTACCCTGTCCGGCTGCATCTGGCCAGCCGAACGCGATCCGACTGCCTGGTTTCTTGTCCGGTTTGGGTACTTGGGGATCATCCCCCCGACACCTTCCGGTTGGCATTGTCGAAGTCGTTGATGACGTACCCGGCAAACCCTTGGGAGCCATTCGTCCGGGTCAAGGGTGATGGCGGTGCTTCTTCGTTAGAGCCTGCAAAATGAGTTGCTGCCCTAAGGAGCTTTTGTATGTTATGGCGACTGGCCGCTTTTGTAATGTAAACAATATATATGTATGGAAGTAAAAGGAGTCAATCGACTTGCAATGCATGGTGATGTCTGTTCTTTGTTGATTTTTAGGTGTGTGAGTCCCTGAGCGCGTCCGCCCTTTATTGGGGTTTACCTCATTTGTGTGTAAGTTTGATTATATTGAGTTTTTATTTTGGTTGGAATCGACTCGTGGAGCCAGTCGCTTGGCGACCCCAAGGGAGCTCTGTACTTGGCTGTTTTCCTGACTGTGAGCAGGGTCGACTTAGGCGAGTCCCCGAGCATGGTAGTTAGTCGTTCTAGTCGCATACCCAAGGTAGGTGAGGATCTAGTGCGTTGTTCATAACGCGTCTCTCCCCTCGGCTCGGAGAGTCAGTCGTGTGGCGAGTCCAAGGTAGGCTCTCTTACATGGTGTGTTCCCGAGCCGTGTAGGGGTTATTGTAGACAAGTCCCCGTGCGTGGTACTTAACCGTTCGAGTCGCTGTGCACGGGGATGGGGAGGACGGGGAGAATATCATTTTGCAGCCCAAAAGTTGGGGTGTCCAGGCAACGCGGTACCCAAGTTCCCTGAAATCAGCCGGGATGACTATAGTTGGTGTGCCAAATACTGAGATGGTCTTTTTCGGCACGAATTCAACTTTACGTTTCAATACAAAAAATCAGGCTAACGGCCGTCAAGTTGGGCCCCCCTGTCAGTTCTCGCCATTATGTCGCTCCCGTCGCTTAGGCGGGGTGGCTGTCACATAGGCTTGCAGCGTTGGCACAATGGATAGGACAACACCCCCTGCCCACCCCCTGCCCAGTGTATTGACGTGACAAAACAGGGCACACGTATCAGCGTTATAATTATTTTTTGTTTACTCGGAAGCTGGAACGGCCACCGCCATGCGTCTCTCCTTGGACTTCCGTCCCCGTTGTTAACCACTACCTTAAAAGCGCATTGACGGTTCCACTGTTCCCCATCCTCGCAGAAACCACTCTTCCTCTTCCTATCATCTGTCTTCTTCCCGTCTTCTCCTTGCCGCCATGGAAGGTCATCGCACTCTAGAGACAAGCTTCACTACCCATGACAATAAGAAGATAGACATTTTCTACACCAACAACGAGGAGACAATGGTGCGTGTCCTAAGGATGTACGAGGGTTGGCTTGGGATAGACGAGGACAAGTTTGTGGGATTGGACCTCGAGTACACCCCGGAGCAACCATATGAAGGAAGTGAAGTCGCCGACGTTCGACTGGCCATGCGGAAACACGTCCTCATCTACCACCTCTCTCGGTTTGTAGATCTTCTCTCTGTAGCTAACCGCTTTTAGGGTTTTCTCCTCTTGTTCTTTATCCACTTGCTCATCTTGCAACTACTGGATTTTATTTAGGACCAAATAAATTATGACAAGACAATGTTGAGAGTCTTGATCTTGCATTCACTAAACTTTTCAAAATTATATTCAGATGATGATCTTGCATTGACAAAATATTTGTAGTTACAAATTTTGGTGATGACAAACTACATACTTTCAGGACTGACATGAGTTGTCCGGCGCTACGCCAGTTCCTTGTAGAAAAGGGAATTGTTTTCTGCACTGTCGACAAAGCAACTGATTTTTCAAAATTTTATCAAGAGGGAATTATAATTCCTACGCACAACTAGATCGATATTCAGAGTCTTGTCAAGATCCTATGGGGCTCGAGGAAGGATGGAATGGCATCACTCGCAACTGGAATCCTCAATGAGTCGTACGACAAAATGAAGGAAGATTACCCTATGGATAGGCACGATTTCTAGGACGAGTGGCCGTTGTTTGATATAAACCTGACGTATGCAGCCATAGATGCTTACGTGACCTACCAGCTATACAAGAAGATCCATTTTTTTTCTACGTTACCTCGTGTTTGCCCTATTTGCAAGAGGAAAGATGAGCTTAGGGGAGCCCTTTGTAGAAAATGTAGAATAGCTAAGTTTGAAGCTGCATATGCAAAGAAAATGGCTGCATCTGAAGCAGCTGACAAAGAGGCTGCAGAACCAACTAAAAGAGAGCTTGTAGCTGCAGCAGAAGCAGCGGACGGAGAGGCTGCAGCTGAAGTAGCAAACAGAGAGGCAACATCTTCTAGTGGCAACAATCAGGCCTGTGATGCACCGCTAATTGTGCCACAGGACGCTGAAGATAGGGAAGCCAAGTCAGATCCAAGGTGGGACGAAGCATTTCGTGAGCTATGGAGTACCTGGAATGGTCACAGTTGGTCGCCTAGGAACGATGACAAGCACCTCAAGTGGTCTGATGAGAAGTGAATTAAATTTTACTTGTCAGTGTTATGTTTCTATTTTGTGGAACTCAGTTAGCTTGTCAAGATGTCTAGCGCCTCAAGTGATAGTAGTAAAATAAATTTAACCCTCTTTGTGTTATGTTTATGTATGTGTCTTGTAGCTTGTCAAGATGGTAGCTCGTTAACTGGCAGTTTGAAAGAGTGCCCTTTTCCTCTCTCGCTAAACATATATGTTTCATTTTACCCAAATTGGTAGCAAATCTAGATAAGATTCTCACTTTGATAATTCGTTCCCTTTTGGACCTCTTTTTGCCTCCGATCAGGTAGCAAATCTAGAGCAGCAAATCACACCAGGCAGAATACATTCATTCAGAAAACAAAACAAATGTATATATAGCTGTGTGTAGCTAAATAGGATATAGCGATAGAAAGTAGGTTGCTTAACGAGGTTCGATGCATTCAGCTAGAAATAGGATATAGCTAGAAAGAAGCTGCTTAGCAGCAGCAGCAGCAGCACCCGCCGCAGCTGCAGGCACATCCTACAAGCACCCGCGCCTCCTCCCTCTAGCGCTTCCTCCACTTCTTGCTGCCCAGACCCTTGATCTTGGGGGCCTTGGGCCTGATTGGAGGCATGCGACCCTCTTTGATGGCCACCCGCGGGGGTTTCGGAGGTGAATGCCGAGAGCCCGGTGTTCAGCGATGTAGGCGTTGATGTTTACGGTCTCGCGCTCGCCGCCTTTGTGGATGCCGGAGCCCGGGGCCTCTGCATGCTTCAGTAAGGAGTTGAACTCGGTGCCGGCGAGACTCACCCAGCCAAAGGCGATCCCCTTGCATAAGGGGCAGCGCTGGGAGCTGCCCTGAAGAAGGCATCGTACTGGCCGTCCACAGCCTCCTCAGCACCTGACGAGTCTTGGTGTGGATGGACTCATCATCGCTGCAGACGTCGCTGCCGGAAACCTATTGGAAGAAAAGGAAAATGGGGGAGTAGATGATGTAAGAA
>CAJUXJ010001568.1:0-64228 GCA_910589775.1 Avena eriantha
GGGCTATTTGATTTAGCGGCGCCGATTTCAAAGCTATCAAAAGCTATAGCGGAGCTATAGCGCGCTATGCCCATTTAGCGGGTTTGCTAAATAATTATTTTTTTTGAAAGAGCAGTATAATGGTTATATATTAATAATTTACAAATATTTTACAGTTTTACAGATCAATGCTCTGATCAACTCACTTATAACAGGTTTGACAATGCATAGTGCATATTACATAGTATTGAAACAGAGCCACTTATACTAGCATTGGTGCATGTGGGACCCAATGGCATCTGTGGTTCCTGTTGGGCTGAGGGGGTAAAATTTGACCCTGATGACACATGTGGGTCCAATTACACTAGCATCGGTACATGCGTACCGATGGCATCTATGGTTATAGTCTGAGTGAGTTGGGCAAAAGTTTGACTGAAATTGTGCTTAAGTTGACCCTGATGATACACGTGGGTCCACATACACTAGCATTGGTGCATGTGGGCCCAATGGCATCTGTGGGTTCTATGTTGACTCATATCGCCGCAAAAAGTGACCCTGATGACACATGTGGGTCCACTTAGCTAACATGGTTGCATGTGGGACCCTATGGCATCCGTGGGTCCAGTTTGACTAAGATTGGGCTTAAGATGACCCTGATGACACATGTGGGCCCACATAGCTAGCAGCGGTGTGCATGTGGGGACCTATGGCATCTATGGGTCCAATTTGATGAACATGGAGCTGGGCCTTATCAAGTTGTAAAATGTGAGTCTCTGATCCACACATTAAGCTGGACAAATTGCCAGAAGAAAGAGCTGGTAAGTATGAGTGATCTACTTGTTGTGCCTGTAATTTTCCGATTAACAAATGTTCACATTGTGCATGTGGACCAAGAACAGAACTCCCGCGATGCCTTGTCCCTGAAGACATGGCTGAATATGGTGATATCACAATTGTGTGTGATAAATACATAAAGGTCAAAGGGTCGTACACAATTTCTCCGAGGAGGATGGCCGAGTATGCTGCGCTGGGTGGAGGGAAGTGATGTCACAGGAGGAGGATTTTCGGCGAATTGGAGACAAGATGTTTTTCATGTTGTACGTGGGACGTAAGGGGCTTTCCTATTTGCCTTCTATGTTCCAAACGTGGAACTTTAGTAGCCTTGATCATTTTCACTATGATGGTCATGGGTCATTTGTCGACCTAACATTATAAGATGTTAAGACAATATTTACGGTCTTTCATTATGTGGCATAAGACATTGTATGTTGAGAACATGTTGTGTAACTATTAAATTTTTATGAGCTAAAATATATTATGCCTGTCGTTGCTGCCAATTATAGTGAAATCGTGTTAATTGCGTTCATTTCATCGGTATCTATGAATATTTTATGAGCTACATATTTTATGCGTGCACAAATTACTAGACGAACATGTCTGTCGCGTAGGTTGTGTCACGTAATGAAGTATCTATCTCTAGTAAATATATTTTGCTGCTCGAAGTAAGTATGACAAAAACAAGCAAAAACATCTAGGTACGACCATATATATCATTGTAATTAATAATTTTGTATAACATGGTTATTGGGAATTGAATGCAACAGTCTCCATAACTAGTATCAAACAGTACAACTGCGTGCTATTATTTTAGTAACGCATTTTCACAAGGTACTAGTCAATATCACTATCAACATCTGAAATGCTCCTCCCAAATTCATCGACAACCGGTTCCAAGTCTTCTTGTTCTTCATCGCTCAGGTCCATATCATTGTTTACACCATTTTTCCCTACTAGTTGTCTAACAGTCTGAGAGTCAACAAATATCACATCATCAGAGCGATCAGCCATGTTGTCTTCAGGATCATCAACATATTCATCTTCCTCGTCCTCAATTTGGTGAATAATGGGATCTTCCGAGCCTAGGTCTTCCTGGTATGCACCTGCATTGCCTTCATCCTCTTTTTCTGGAACATCGTATACATTCCTGTGCTTGAAATTTTGCACCACCTTCCAAGGATCACCAAATTTTCTGTCTTCCAAGTAAAAACAAGTTTCTGCTTGGTGAGCTAATATGAAAGGGGCGTTCTTGTACCACAATACAAACGTATTGATGCTTTTAAAGTATCCATCATCCTTCATCTCCGTGGTTTTCCTACTTCCAAGGTCAAACCAATCACAGCGGAACAAGAACACGGATCTGTCGCCGTGCTTGTTTCTCGGGTACTGTAACTCAAGAACCTCCTTCATCACACCGTAGTATTCTTGATCTTGTTCGTCCAAAACGGATCCCCTTGTCATTATGCCTGAGTTTTGAGTCCTCATGTTCTTCTCACGCTCGACGGAATGAAACCTAGCACCATTTACATTGCACATAGGGTGTACAACTACACGAGCATCTGGACCAAGTGCTAGTGATTTTAAATCTTCTGGAGCATTGTCCAAATTACTGACATGTTTTTTAAACCATGCAGGGAATTCTTTCTCTAGTTCCGCCTCAATGTTGTTCACACCCCTGTTCTGTAGTTGTTATCGGAAAATTCCTAAAAATCAAAACAAATTAGTAATGGTACGGCTATAACACAAAATATTACTGAAAATTTTGAATGATTAATAAAAAGGTAAATAGACCTACCGAATATAAATTTTGTGCCTCATCACAGTTCTGAAGTACATACCAAACCATACTGTCAATTCTTTGGGAAAATACTTTCAACTTGGATAGTCACTAAACCTCTGGCTCCATCTGAAGAAATATCTAACTCTAGCGGATCAACTCTGTGTTCTTATCTTGTTTCCCTCTCAAGGATTGTTATGTCTGGTTTCTATGACATCGCCCAAAATTTAGAGCAACGATGCAAGCACTCATCCAAGATAATCCCTCAGCAATTGAACCTTCAAGCCTTGATTTGCTACGCACAGTTGATTTCAGGTACCCGAGCCTTCTTTCAACTGGATACATCCAACCATATTGAACAGGCCCCCTCTGAAGTGCCTCATCAGGTAGATGAATAGCCAGGTGCACACCAATTACATCAAAGAATGATCGGGGAAATAGCAGCTCAAGCTTGCAAAGAATTATGACAATTTCAACCTTCATTCGACGCAGCACAGATGCTCTTAGAGTTTTGGCACACAACTCCCTGAAAAAGTTTCCCAGTTCAGCAATGGTCTCATACATCGCCTTTGATGCAATCCCTCTCAGATCAGCTGGCACACACACGCTACATAAGTATGTGGCAGTCATGCGTCTTCAGACCGTGCACTTTACCACCCCTGGGATGTCCACACATCTTGCTAAGTTTCCAGCAAAACCATCTGTGAACCTAGTGTTGGCCAAATACTTGCACAATTTTTGTTTGCCTTCCTTTGAAGCGTCCACGGTGCTTTCTCCTTTGAAAAACCCTTGGCCTCAGGTTTCATCCAGACTTCTTCCTGACATTAAATTTCTCCAAATCCATTCTACCACCAACAGTGTCCTTGTTCTTTCCATCAAGCTCAAGAAGGGTACCAAGGATATTGTCCAATATGTTCTTCTCAATGTGCATCACATCTAGGTTGTGAACAAACTTCAATCTTGACCAGTATGGCAGATCATATAAGCTGATCTTTTGGTGCCAGGTTGGCTCACCAGTCATGCCACGCTTTCTCTTCCTAGTTGATGGATTTTTCCCTGGCCTGTAATAATCCTGAACTCACTGTACCCTCTCCTCTCTTTCTGCAAGTGTGAAACTTGTTGGTGCATCCTTAGGTTCAGGTTTTCCATTGAAGGCTCTGCTACTCCTCCACTTGTGATCGTGAGGCAGAAATCGACGATGACCAATATAACCAATTTTATTATGCAAAGACTCGTAGCAAGGATCCTTATCGCAGTGCGCACATGCGAAAAACCCTCTTGTGCTACGGCCAAACATCGTGGCATATCCAGGATAGTCATGAATCGACCAAAGAAACGCAGCATGCAACGGAAACTCTCTACCTGTGCACGCATCATATGTGCCCACGCCACTCCATAGCTTCATCATATCTTTTATCAATGGCTGCATAAATACATGAAAATCCTTTCCTGGTGAATTTTTTCCAGGGATTAGCAATGACATCATGAAGTTGGATTGATCCATGCACATCCACAGTGGGAAGTTGTATGGAATGACAAAAACTGGCCACATACTGTATGAACTACTCATGTTTTCATATAGGTTGAATCCATCTGTCGCAATACCAAGCCTTATGTTACGGGCATCTGAAGCAAACCATCCAAACTCCTTGTCAAAGTGCTTCCATGCTTCACCATCAACTGGGTGCCTCAAAATACCCGGTTGTGCAACCCTCTTCTCCTTGTGCCACTTGGTGTTCATCGACGCTTCCTTGGAAACAAAAAATCTCTGTAACCTTGGGATTATAGGAAAGTATCGAAGCACCTTGTGGGGAATCTTTCTCTTTTCTTCTGGGTCTTTCCACCTTGAAAATCCACACTCGGGACAATGAGTTTTTTGGCATGGTCTCCCCAAAACAGAGCACAGTCATACTTGCAAACATGAATTGTGTCATAACCAAGCCCAACCTCAGAAAGAACACTCTTAGCTTCAGCATAGGACTTGGGAAAATTCACTTTTGGCAAAGCAGCACATAAGACAACCATAAATTGATCAAAAGCTCTATTTGTGACCCGGTTGTATGATTTCACGTAAAGCATCTTCATAATGAATGACAACCTCAGTGGTGCATCCCTCGTGAAGCTCTTTCTTAGCTTCTTCGATGAGTTTCGCATAGAAATTAGTGTCACTTGGGCCTCTGTCACCAGAATCATGCAGCTCATCTAACATCTTGTCAACATGATCATTATGATTCTCATTTCCATCATCATAATCATCATCGTCATCGCTTTGATACAAACTATGATCATAGTTTTCATCAGGACCATCATCTTCTCCATGACAACTCCACTTTGTGTACGAAACGGCCATACCATTGACGTGTAAGTGATACTCAACAGTTTCTTGAGTCTGCTACGTAATATTAAGGCATTTTTGGCATGGGCACAATATTGATGCACCTTCGTTGCAGTTTGCGCGCGCAAACTCCATAAACTCGCGGACACCTTGTATGTAAAAAGGGGTGAACTTGCGCCCATGAGTAATCAACTGTCGATCCATCGCCTACAAAAATATATATAATGTGTTCCACTCGAGTCATGATGCCATTAAATTTGTACTAATCGATGTGAAAATTGTTTACCAAAGTCCAAATAAATCACAATGTGTAACATAAACACCAATCCAAATCAATTTCATAACAGATCTCAAAGGAACTCACATGTGCTTCCTATCGCCGTGCGCCGGCCTGCCGCGAAGCCTCGCTAGCTGGGATCGTGATCGCGTAGGCGCAAGACACCGGGACTTGTAGATGAAGGGCCAGTGAATGTCGTGATCGCCTGGACAAGGGATACCCTTGACGGCGCTCGTTCGCAAGAACAGAAAAGAAAACTGTTTGGAAGATCGCACAAGTCCTCACTATAACGATCCGTGTTTGTACATGCCACGTATTGCACATAGAGTTTACAAAATGGTAGGCCAATCAAACAATTCAAAAACCGAACGGTAGCCCAGCGGTAACGAAACGTTTTACTTTGTACTAGGTCCTCGGTTCGAACCCATCTTTGCCCTTTTATCGTTTTTAACACAATTGCTAACTCGTTGGTCCCACGAACAATCGGTGACGGCTTAATCTACGACGCTCTAAAATCCGTCGTGCGGATAATCGGCGATGGTTTGCCGTGACGCGAAACGCGACCGTCACGCATTATCAAGCATACGTGACGCCCAAAACTAATCCGTCACCTATGGTTACTTTCGGTGACGGTTCTGAATTTTGTCACCAGGCAATTCGTCACCGATTCTAGGATCTGTTGTAGTGAATGGACAAGTAAAAGTAACAAATAACACACAACATATAATAGTAGAGCTTATATTAATTGGCCAAGGGTACAAATACATGCATATCGTGGATGCCTTTTATTGCAACAAGGAAGAAAAACACATACATAAATAACACGACACATTGCCTTGGATACAACCGATGGGACCCAAGTTTATTGGACATAAACAACAACATGACCTTGGCCTTAGACATCACAGACGCGCATGGATGATTACTATTCTACGGATGTGCCGGCGCCGATCTGGTTACAGAAACGTGCACATGCACTACCGCACAGTTCCACGTCGATTTCCTTCTCTTCACCATGATAAGCTGGTACAAATTAATAGTATATATCTTATGCGCGAATCAAAAATCTATTTAAATAGTCATCCTACGAAATCTAATATCTGTGTGGGAAATATAATTTACCGGTGTTCATGTTGTCGCATGTGGAAGAAATACATCCCATGTTGCAGAACATGATGGCATTTGGTGTATCTGCCAAAGTGAATTGAATATACGACATGTAAATAAGTTCTTACTGGCCAAAAAAAAAACAGTTGAAACTTAACAAGCGGCCTTACCGATGTCGGAGTGGCTATGCAGTTTAGGATAGTCTGGTGGGCACTTAGATCCTGATATGATTTTACAACCACACGTAGCTGCACAAACAGGCCGAGGAGTACCAGGGAGACGACACACGTTGTAGCAGTTTCTTCCAGCGGTGTTCTTGCAGCAACTCTTTCCCTCTACTTGGGCCTGCTCTAGAACTAGCCCCAGTATGAGGAAACAGAAGATCACACTCTTAAGACCCTTGATACTTCCCATGGCTGGTTGGCTCTAGTTTCTTGTAAACCAATTACCAATGAGAGATGGCTAGCTTGGACTGATGGACTGCCTGATACGTATGGCTCCTATTTATAGAGAGATGATGGTGAGTCATCAGTGTTTGTATATGTAGATGCCATATGCATGCATGGTGTTCATCTCTCTCTTCCTTTGAATTTTGTCTAGAGTATAGCCGTGTCTCACGTGTTATACCATCTAGGGCCGGCTACATGAGCTGATACTTATACTAACATTGGTGCATGTGGGACCCACTTATCAATGTTTAAAATAGCGGGCTATTTGATTTAGCGGCGCCGATTTTCAAAGCTATCAAAAGCTATAGCGGAGCTATAGCGCGCTATGCCCATTTAGCGGGTTTGCTAAATAATTATTTTTTTTGAAAGAGCAGTACATATTGGTATATATATTAATAATTTACAAATATTTTACAGTTTTACAGATCAATGCTCTGATCAACTCACTTATAACAGGTTTGACAATGCATAGTGCATATTACATAGTAAAATTTGAAACAGAGCCACTTATACTAGCATTGGTGCATGTGGGACCCAATGGCATCTGTGGTTCCTGTTTGGCTGAGTTTGGGTAAAATTTGACCCTGATGACACATGTGGGTCCAATTACACTAGCATCGGTACATGCGAGTACCGATGGCATCTATGGTTATAGTCTGAGTGAGTTTGGGCAAAAGTTTGACTGAAATTGTGCTTAAGTTGACCCTGATGATACACGTGGGTCCACATACACTAGCATTGGTGCATGTGGGCCCAATGGCATCTGTGGGTTCTATGTTGACTCATATCGCCGCAAAAGTTGACCCTGATGACACATGTGGGTCCACTTAGCTAACATTGGTGCATGTGGGACCCTATGGCATCCGTGGGTCCAGTTTGACTAAGATTGGGCTTAAGATGACCCTGATGACACATGTGGGCCCACATAGCTAGCAGCGGTGCATGTGGGACCCTATGGCATCTATGGGTCCAATTTGATGAACATGGAGCTGGGCCTTATCAAGTTGGAAAATGTGAGTCTCTGATCCACACATTAAGCTGGACAAATTGCCAGAAGAAAGAGCTGGTAAGTATGAGTGATCTACTTTGTTGTGCCTGTAATTTTCCGATTAACAAATGTTCACATTGTGCATGTGGACCAAGAACAGAAACTCCCGCGATGCCTTGTCCCTGAAGACATGGCTGAATATGGTGATATCACAATTGTGTGTGATAAATACATAAAGGTCAAAGGGTCGTACACAATTTCTCCCGAGGATGGCCGAGTATGCTGCGCTGGGTGGAGGGAAGTGATGTCACAGGAGGAGGATTTTCGGCGAATTGGAGACAAGATGTTTTTCATGTTGTACGTGGGACGTAAGGGGGCTTTCCTATTTGCCTTCTATGTTCCAAACGTGGAACTTTAGTAGCCTTGATCATTTTCACTATGATGGTCATGGGTCATTTGTCGACCTAACATTATAAGATGTTAAGACAATATTTTACGGTCCTTTCATTATGTGGCATTAGTATGTCTGAAGACATGGTTAAGTGTAAGTTACTATTAAATTTTTTATGAGCTAAAATATATTATGCCTGTCGTTGCTGCCAATTATAGTGAAATCGTGTTAATTGCGTTCATTTCATCGGTATCTATGAATATTTTATGAGCTACATATTTTATGCGTGCACAACTTACTAGACGGACATGTCTGTCGCGTAGGTTGTGTCACGTAATGAAGTATCTATCTCCAGTAAATATATTTTGCTGCTCGAAGTAAGTATGACAAAAACAAGCAAAAACATCTAGGTACGACCATATATATCATTGTAATTAATAATTTTGTGTATAACATGGTTATTGGGAATTGAATGCAACAGTCTCCATAACTAGTATCAAACAGTACAACTGCGTGCTAGTATTTTAGTAACGCATTTTCACAAGGTACTAGTCAATATCACTATCAACATCTGAAATGCTCCTCCCAAATTCATCGACAACCGGTTCCAAGTCTTCTTGTTCTTCATCGCTCAGGTCCATATCATTGTTTACACCATTTTTCCCTACTAGTTGTCTAACAGTCTGAGAGTCAACAAATATCACATCATCAGAGCGATCAGCCATGTTGTCTTCAGGATCATCAACATATTCATCTTCCTCGTCCTCAATTTGGTGAATAATGGGATCTTCCGAGCCTAGGTCTTCCTGGTATGCACCTGCATTGCCTTCATCCTCTTTTTCTGGAACATCGTATACATTCCTGTGCTTGAAATTTTGCACCACCTTCCAAGGATCACCAAATTTTCTGTCTTCCAAGTAAAAACAAGTTTCTGCTTGGTGAGCTAATATGAAAGGGGCGTTCTTGTACCACAATACAAACGTATTGATGCTTTTAAAGTATCCATCATCCTTCATCTCCGTGGTTTTCCTACTTCCAAGGTCAAACCAATCACAGCGGAACAAGAACACGGATCTGTCGCCGTGCTTGTTTCTCGGGTACTGTAACTCAAGAACCTCCTTCATCACACCGTAGTATTCTTGATCTTGTTCGTCCAAAACGGATCCCCTTGTCATTATGCCTGAGTTTTGAGTCCTCATGTTCTTCTCACGCTCGACGGAATGAAACCTAGCACCATTTACATTGCACATAGGGTGTACAACTACACGAGCATCTGGACCAAGTGCTAGTGATTTTAAATCTTCTGGAGCATTGTCCAAATTACTGACATGTTTTTTAAACCATGCAGGGAATTCTTTCTCTAGTTCCGCCTCAATGTTGTTCACACCCCTGTTCTGTAGTTGTTATCGGAAATTCCTAAAAATCAAAAACAAATTAGTAATGGTACTGCTATAACACAAAATATTACTGAAAATTTTGAATGATTAATAAAAAGGTAAATAGACCTACCGAATATAATTTTGTGCCTCATCACAGTTCTGAAGTACATACCAAACCATACTGTCAAATTCTTTGGGAAAATACTTCAACTTGGATAGTCCTAAACCTCTGGCTCCATCTGAAGAAATATCTAACTCTAGCGGATCAACTCTTTGTTTCTTATCTTGGTTCCTCTCAGGATTGTTATGTCTGGTTTCTATGACATCGCCCAAAAATTTAGAGCAACGATGCAAGCACTCATCCAAGATATATCCCTCAGCAATTGAACCTTCAAGCCTTGATTTGCTACGCACAGTTGATTTCAGGTACCCGAGCCTTCTTTCAACTGGATACATCCAACCATATTGAACAGGCCCCCTCTGAAGTGCCTCATCAGGTAGATGAATAGCCAGGTGCACCATTACATCAAAGAATGATCGGGGAAATAGCAGCTCAAGCTTGCAAAGAATTATGACAATTTCAACCTTCATTCGACGCAGCACAGATGCTCTTAGAGTTTTGGCACACAACTCCCTGAAAAAGTTTCCCAGTTCAGCAATGGTCTCATACATCGCCTTTGATGCAATCCCTCTCAGATCAGCTGGCAACACACGCTACATAAGTATGTGGCAGTCATGCGTCTTCAGACCGTGCACTTTACCCCCTGGGATGTCCACACATCTTGCTAAGTTTCCAGCAAAACCATCTGTGAACCTAGTGTTGGCCAAATACTTGCACAATTTTTGTTTGCCTTCCTTTTGAAGCGTCCACGGTGCTTTCTCCTTTGAAAAACCCTTGGCCTCAGGTTTCATCCAGAACTTCTTCCTGACATTAAATTTCTCCAAATCCATTCTACCACCAACAGTGTCCTTGTTCTTTCCATCAAGCTCAAGAAGGGTACCAAGGATATTGTCCAATATGTTCTTCTCAATGTGCATCACATCTAGGTTGTGAACAAACTTCAATCTTGACCAGTATGGCAGATCATATAAGCTGATCTTTTGGTGCCAGGTTGGCTCACCAGTCATGCCACGCTTTCTCTTCCTAGTTGATGGATTTTTCCCTGGCCTGTAATAATCCTGAACTCACTGTACCCTCTCCTCTCTTTCTGCAAGTGTGAAACTTGTTGGTGCATCCTTAGGTTCAGGTTTTCCATTGAAGGCTCTGCTACTCCTCCACTTGTGATCGTGAGGCAGAAATCCACGATGACCAATATAACCAATTTTATTATGCAAAGACTCGTAGCAAGGATCCTTATCGCAGTGCGCACATGCGAAAAACCCTCTTGTGCTACGGCCAAACATCGTGGCATATCCAGGATAGTCATGAATCGACCAAAGAAACGCAGCATGCAACGGAAACTCTCTACCTGTGCACGCATCATATGTGCCCACGCCACTCCATAGCTTCATCATATCTTTTATCAATGGCTGCATAAATACATGAAAATCCTTTCCTGGTGAATTTTTTCCAGGGATTAGCAATGACATCATGAAGTTGGATTGATCCATGCACATCCACAGTGGGAAGTTGTATGGAATGACAAAAACTGGCCACATACTGTATGAACTACTCATGTTTTCGTATAGGTTGAATCCATCTGTCGCAATACCAAGCCTTATGTTACGGGCATCTGAAGCAAACCATCCAAACTCCTTGTCAAAGTGCTTCCATGCTTCACCATCAACTGGGTGCCTCAAAATACCCGGTTGTGCAACCCTCTTCTCCTTGTGCCACTTGGTGTTCATCGACGCTTCCTTGGAAACAAAAAATCTCTGTAACCTTGGGATTATAGGAAAGTATCGAAGCACCTTGTGGGGAATCTTTCTCTTTTCTTCTGGGTCTTTCCACCTTGAAAATCCACACTCGGGACAATGAGTTTTTTTGGCATGGTCTCCCCAAAACAGAGCACAGTCATACTTGCAAACATGAATTGTGTCATAACCAAGCCCAACCTCAGAAAGAACACTCTTAGCTTCAGCATAGGACTTGGGAAAATTCACTTTTGGCAAAGCAGCACATAAGACAACCATAAATTGATCAAAAGCTCTATTTGTGACCCGGTTGTATGATTTCACGTAAAGCATCTTCATAATGAATGACAACCTCAGTGGTGCATCCCTCGTGAAGCTCTTTCTTAGCTTCTTCGATGAGTTTCGCATAGAAATTAGTGTCACTTGGGCCTCTGTCACCAGAATCATGCAGCTCATCTAACATCTTGTCAACATGATCATTATGATTCTCATTTCCATCATCATAATCATCATCGTCATCGCTTTGATACAAACTATGATCATAGTTTTCATCAGGACCATCATCTTCTCCATGACAACTCCACTTTGTGTACGAAACGGCCATACCATTGACGTGTAAGTGATACTCAACAGTTTCTTGAGTCTGCTACGTAATATTAAGGCATTTTTGGCATGGGCACAATATTGATGCACCTTCGTTGCAGTTTGCGCGCGCAAACTCCATAAACTCGCGGACACCTTGTATGTAAAAAGGGGTGAACTTGCGCCCATGAGTAATCAACTGTCGATCCATCGCCTACAAAAATATATATAATGTGTTCCACTCGAGTCATGATGCCATTAAATTTGTACTAATCGATGTGAAAATTGTTTACCAAAGTCCAAATAAATCACAATGTGTAACATAAACACCAATCCAAATCAATTTCATAACAGATCTCAAAGGAACTCACATGTGCTTCCTATCGCCGTGCGCCGGCCTGCCGCGAAGCCTCGCTAGCTGGGATCGTGATCGCGTAGGCGCAAGACACCGGGACTTGTAGATGAAGGGCCAGTGAATGTCGTGATCGCCTGGACAAGGGATACCCTTGACGGCGCTCGTTCGCAAGAACAGAAAAGAAAACTGTTTGGAAGATCGCACAAGTCCTCACTATAACGATCCGTGTTTGTACATGCCACGTATTGCACATAGAGTTTACAAAATGGTAGGCCAATCAAACAATTCAAAAACCGAACGGTAGCCCAGCGGTAACGAAACGTTTTACTTTGTACTAGGTCCTCGGTTCGAAACCCATCTTTGCCCTTTTATCGTTTTTAACACAATTGCTAACTCGTTGGTCCCACGAACAATCGGTGACGGCTTAATCTACGACGCTCTAAAATCCGTCGTGCGGATAATCGGCGATGGTTTGCCGTGACGCGAAACGCGACCGTCACGCATTATCAAGCATACGTGACGCCCAAAACTAATCCGTCACCTATGGTTACTTTCGGTGACGGTTCTGAATTTTGTCACCAGGCAATTCGTCACCGATTCTAGGATCTGTTGTAGTGAATGGACAAGTAAAAGTAACAAATAACACACAACATATAATAGTAGAGCTTATATTAATTGGCCAAGGGTACAAATACATGCATATCGTGGATGCCTTTTATTGCAACAAGGAAGAAAAACACATACATAAATAACACGACACATTGCCTTGGATACAACGGATGGGACCCAAGTTTATTGGACATAAACAACAACATGACCTTGGCCTTAGACATCACAGACGCGCATGGATGATTACTATTCTACGGATGTGCCGGCGCCGATCTGGTTACAGAAACGTGCACATGCACTACCGCACAGTTCCACGTCGATTTCCTTCTCTTCACCATGATAAGCTGGTACAAATTAATAGTATATATCTTATGCGCGAATCAAAAATCTATTTAAATAGTCATCCTACGAAATCTAATATCTGTGTGGGAAATATAATTTACCGGTGTTCATGTTGTCGCATGTGGAAGAAATACATCCCATGTTGCAGAACATGATGGCATTTGGTGTATCTGCCAAAGTGAATTGAATATACGACATGTAAATAAGTTCTTACTGGCCAAAAAAAAAACAGTTGAAACTTAACAAGCGGCCTTACCGATGTCGGAGTGGCTATGCAGTTTAGGATAGTCTGGTGGGCACTTAGATCCTGATATGATTTTACAACCACACGTAGCTGCACAAACAGGCCGAGGAGTACCAGGGAGACGACACACGTTGTAGCAGTTTCTTCCAGCGGTGTTCTTGCAGCAACTCTTTCCCTCTACTTGGGCCTGCTCTAGAACTAGCCCCAGTATGAGGAAACAGAAGATCACACTCTTAAGACCCTTGATACTTCCCATGGCTGGTTGGCTCTAGTTTCTTGTAAACCAATTACCAATGAGAGATGGCTAGCTTGGACTGATGGACTGCCTGATACGTATGGCTCCTATTTATAGAGAGATGATGGTGAGTCATCAGTGTTTGTATATGTAGATGCCATATGCATGCATGGTGTTCATCTCTCTCTTCCTTTGAATTTTGTCTAGAGTATAGCCGTGTCTCACGTGTTATACCATCTAGGGCCGGCTACATGAGCTGATAATTAGGGAAAGGTGAGTCATCGATCAGACACATGTTCTGCCCGTCGCACAACCCGACAGGCGACATAATTTTGTCTAGAGGATATGCTCTCGCTACAGCTCTCCTTTTACTAGAGTAGTTAAATGATTCAGTTGAGCAAGATGCATGCATCCATGGCTGGTTGCCAGCTAGCATGACACTACATAATACTTTCCTCGATCCAAATTAATGGCCTCAGATTTACTTGGAAGTAGAATTATTTGGCTGGCTCGGCCTGATCGAGCAGCCGATGCACTCGCACGTACTACGTCAGCAGACTAGATAACAGAATTATTATTGGAAAAAAATTCATAGGACACTGTTATTTTTAGCGTTTGCTTAAACACACCTCCCGATTATGTGTTTTTCTAGCACTAGTACAATTTTATGGCACATTTGCCAGAACATACCTCATGCCATAAACAGAAAGTTTTGCACATTTTGTTTCAAAACCACCCATAGCATGGTCATCCTAGGCAAAGTGTCAAACCTCCTATTTTAGGCTGCGGGGTGTTTTGGCAAATGTGTGACAAACTTATAATGGTAGCAGACAAAGACACAATTGTATGGTGTGTTTCGGCAAATGCTAGAAACTAATGGTGTCCTCTAGCAAAATTTCGCATTATTAATATACACTCGGAAGAAAATAAGATTACAAAGTCGAATGTTCATGAAAAATGTACTCTTGAAAGTTAATTGCCCTCTGATGAAACCCAACCCAAGTATTCATTCAAGTCGGACTTTTTATAACCCATCATGAGAACATTTGATTACTAGAATCTAATAACATTTCATGTCCACTTCCAGGTATATGGTGACAACTGTATCTCGTCTAGAAGCTCTGTTGTGATGGATACCCAGCTGACCAGGGCTATATGTTTCTGGTTGCTCCAGCACAAGCACGAATGCATCCACTGCTAATGTGTAGACACGTGCATGCATATGGATTCGTACAGTAGGTTTATCATGTGGTGTTTGTACGAGCGGTCACAGGTTTTCGTACTAGTAGGTTTATAATGCAATGTTGGTCTGGGTGCTCAAAGCTTTGCATTAGTAATAGATTTATAGTGTGATGCTAGACCCAGCGCTCAGTGCTTCTGCCCTATCAATAATGCACCCATGGACCAAGAAGAGCCGTCGCTATCCGTGCACAAGGGTGACTGCCGCATCAATCCATGATGTAAAAAAGTAGTTTACCCTGTTCCTAGTGTTCTACTCATTGGTTGCTCACGAATCCCGATGATCAACACACCAGCCTGGTTGTGGTTTGCAGTAACAAATAGAATTAAGAATGAACAGCCCATGCAGGATTATGAGTTCAAGAAAATTTAATTAACAAAGGTCAGCTTACATTCCATTCGATTTCGAATACACCATCAGTAGAAGAAGCCCATGGTACAAAATTGTGTAGCTCAATATTTTCGTGGAGCAAGTGATAAATGGCAGCCTGATGAAGGAATTAGTTGGAGGAAGATTTAGGGACGAGCAGGGACAGTCGCCCCCGGTCTTCCATGGTGGAGCAGGGTACCCCCTCGCTCTACTTTTCTTCTAGCGGCTAGGGGAGCACCACCATGGATAGGTTGATGGAAGTTTTTGTTCAGGGACAGAGTATTGGGGAAGAAGAAAGCCGAAGTGGCCCTGGGTTGGATGTCTGGGCATGTTACTCAGTGTCTCACCTGTTAAAAAACTAGAATCTTCTCACAAAAAGTTCACTAGAAGAAAAAAACAAGCATTACTCCTGCAGTCCCACTGAAGAAATAAATAACCATCGCATGAACTTCTCAGCCTAGTGATGCCACTTCCACGCTATGTGTCATGGTCGTACACTGAAGCGAAGATGCGATGTGGCAAGAGTTGTTGCACAACAAGTATCTGAGAAATAAGACTTAATCTCAAGGGGAACCAAAGTGAACCGATTCACCTTTTTGGAAAGGCCTCATGGAGGTTAAAGATGATTTATTTGCTAGGGTTCTTTCAAGGTTGGTAATGGCATGAACACCCATTTCCGGGAGGATGTTTGGCTAAGAGAGACGTCTCTCACATCTATATCCTTCTCTGTATAATATTCTCCATAGGAAAAATGTATAACAAATGGACTATATGGTTACACCTTTGTTGGAGATTAATGCAAGTGGTCTTGATAGATGAACTGGTTTCATTTGTTTGGTGGCTATCGGAGAATGAGGTTTTCACTGTTAAATCTATGTATGAGGATCTCATGAACGGGCTTCCGAGATTCCCAAGAAGATATCTTTGGAAGTTAAAAATTCCTCTTAAGATTAAAATATTCATGTGGTTCCTAATGGTAAAGTTTTGTTAACAAAGGATAATGTAGCAAAGAGAATCTTTAATGGTTCTCAGAAATGTTGCTTTTGTAATGATCATGAAATAGTTGAACATTTATTTATATTGTGCCCTTTCACAAAATCATTTGGCGTATCATTTATTTCACTTACAAAATCTCACCTCCCTCCAATATAACTAATATGTTTGGGAATTGGCTGAATGGGGTTGATAGGGCTAATAAAGCTAGAATACGCATAGGTGTTTCGGCTTTATGTTTGTCCATCTAGAAGTGTCGTAATAATATTATTTTTAACAAGACATGAGTTTCTTCATTTTTGCAGGTTATCCGTATGGCATCGCATTTGATTCAACTCTGGGATTACCACCTCCCAAAGCATCAGCGAGAACCCATGATTGCTGGATGCAACGGTCTGGTGACGGTCGCGCAGGATATTTTTTGCCAGGATTCATGGCGGCATACTAGTAGATTGAGAGATGTGTAGTTATGTTATATTGCTAAGACTACTTGTCATTTTCAGATGGTTGGTGTTTGTATCAATCTTATCTGACCCATGAGCTGTAATAATTGATACATAAATTTCACAATAAAGGGTTGTGTGCACCCCAGGATGCAGAGGCCGGGGTTATCCCCCATTTCGATTTTTTTTTCAAAAAATACGGGTTGTAGATTTCGTTTGGCATTTCTGTTCCTTACTGTAGGAACCAACAAATGTTTGAAGAAGTCCAAGTAACTAAGTTTCTCAAGTATAATTCACCTTCTTAGTTGTATTTAATTTATCTTTGAAAACTAAAAAATATATTGACCATTTATTCTTTTGAATAGACTTGTATTTGTGCCTAAAAATTTAGACCTCGGAAAATTCACCCCTAGTTAAAATCAATTCATGGGTCTGCTAGTGATTATAGGTAAGTTTGCAGTTTTATTCAATAATTATCGACTTGAATGGGTCTGCATCCTCGCCACCCGCGTTGAAGTAGGAGAAATGAAGACAGGTGACATCTACATATGGCCCGCGAATGCATATATATATAGCAATTCACGGACTGGTCAATAATTCTTGCTAGGCTATGCAATTAACATGGTTAGTTTTGTTTTTTATTTATTTTCTTCACGTTCTAGTTTTAGTCGAAGTCAAACTTTCTAGTAATATTGGAAAATTTATCATCTATAATACCTATTGCATGTATTATAAAAACTAGCACACATGCCCGTGAGTTGCACCGGGATATACATCGTTTTGCATGATGCATAAATGAGATCCTAAATATTCTCACCTCTGGACCGCGCGTCTTTGTTTACTTTCTCTGCGGACACACCAATTGTGTCGCCTCAGCCTTCTTACCCTTCATGCTCTTGGAGGCTTGTGAACTCAGGTTTATTCAGAACATAATGTGAATCTTGGATAAAATCTAGTGCAGTAGAAAATTGGACCGATGCATAGGTACCTTCAATAAAAAAAGTGTTGCTTCGGTAGCAGTTGAACAAAATTCAGAAAATTGGATCGTCAGAAATATACCTTCAGAAAGAAAAGTGCTGCTCCAAGACGGAATTTTACATCAGTCCATCTGATCGCCACCCATAGCATCGTGCCGATATTCGGGCTTCTACGTTCTAGAGAGGTCCTAAATATCTCTCACTTTTGCAAACATTTAAATAAGTTATGTTTGTATTTTATAGGGTTCCTTCCCTTGGATCGGATGCTGATAACGAAATTATGACCCTGACAAACTAATTACACGACGAAATATTCTAAATTTTCATGTAAGGAAATTATGATTTGAATTCTTAAATATGCATACAAAGGAAATTGAGTAAAAAGGTGTGTCCTTATATCCCAGAATATGGACTTTCTCACTGCGTAGCCTCAGTTACAAATAGAGAAGACGAGAAGACCAATGTAGACATCGGGCGCAGAAGTCCAACCACGTTATTTTGTTGGCTGCGATTATGTTTTTTTTTGTTTTTTCGCAATACAAATAGACATTCATTACAACAATAATCCTAGACATACGGACAATTTTGTTACGGAGGGATCCTACGGACTGATGTGTAACCACCTGGTTGGTTCAAGTTTTTTACAAGCCGTGATTATCGGGTCGTGGCACCCCTGCCTTCTCTCCACCTAATCCCGTAAGTGTGAGTACGTACCTGTAGCATTACTGTACAGTGTACACATGCGCATGCCTCCTCCCTGAACAGGTCAACCATGTCTTCTTGCCCATCTACGCAAAAAGAAAAAGGAAAAACCATTAGATGTTGATATACTTTTCTAAATATTGAGTCAAACCTAACAAAGTTTGACTTCACTAAATCCAGGACATAAACTAATTACGAACGGAGGAGGGAGTAGTTTTTCATTAGAAGTACTTACCAATCCATAAAAAAAATTTAAAAAATTGTGCGTAACCTTATCATGTTACTCTGATACTTTGTACCATAATTAACGAGCATAGTAACAAGCAAACACATTAGTACACCTCTTATATAGTCACAAATTCCGTCTATTAATCTGTTCGCACATTTAATTTTATCGTCAAATATGTGGCTTGGTAATATAATATAATATAGTATGTTTCTTGGCTAGTTGTAATATCTATCACTTTTATCAGCAACCTTTGCGATTTATTATAAAATAAATTGCAATTTCACATTTATCACAAGCCATTATCACTTGCCACTTGGTGAGGCAACTTGCGTGTCCTGCCAGTTCTCTTTGTTGTTATCAATAGTACTCCCTCCGTGTCAGGTTATTAGGCTTAGTAGAAATGACAATGCTATTTAGGTGATTAGCAATTGGCTTCAGTTGTCGCCTTTGTTTTCTCGAACGCCGCGCTAGTTATGGCTCGAATTGCTAATCTTGCGCACGCATTGGACAACAGTAGGAACACACACATGCGTTGAGCAGCGGGAGGAGGAGAGGGGGCATGGTGGGTATTAATTAGTGCCAGATATGAGCCTAACTTTTGAGTTTTTTTTCTAATTTTCTAGATAAACTGAGATGGTGGGTGTATTTACTATCCGCGAATAATGACAATTTCTCTTTGCAGTAAATTCCATGGCCAATTAAGATGTCTAAACTGCATTACCCATGTTACTAAAGCTAATACCCTATAATGTGGTCCCTATCAAGTTAAAAGTATTTTCCATATGGTTTTAAGATTATATAGAATTGTATCCATTTATTACATGAACTATGAAAAATATCATTTGGTTGGAAATTTATATTCTTAAATTAGATCTATCCCGTGAGAGAAACATGAAGGTTCCATATTGGTCATTTATACGATTCTAGTGGGTAGTATCATATAATAGTATCGTGCATATAGTACGATTGTAACAAATTAGCTCTATAATATATCGTCCATGTTGTAGTATCAAGTCTCTCATTATATCTATTAGTTTGTAGAATCTCAATAGAAGATTGTATACAAGATCTTTTTGGGTTTGAAATTTTATGATATAGTCTACTATCATCTCTTTTATCATTAATTACATTTACGCATGGATTTTTTCATGCATGCAACGTGTAATACTGCATGTGACCGGACAAATGCGACTCAGTGCCCCCATTTAAAAGATTCTCATCTCCAATCTAGTCTAGTCGTGTTGCGCGTGCTGAAACTCTTCCAATGCGCACCCGATAATAGCAAATCATTGGGCCATGTGCTAGCAGCTTGGCCTCCTCGATCTAGGCGTCACAAGCGAACGGGCCCAAGATCACAATACCGCAGGCAGAGACAAGATGTGCATGTGGTCAGCTCAACGATCTTGTCAGTCCAAAAAAAAAGGATCCCATAGTTTTCAAAAACATTACTATCATGCACCTACCTAGCTAGCTCGTCGTTTTTTATCCGCTATGACGATGTATTTTTTTTGCGAAACCCAGTACAAGCACATGCGCTCACAAATGCTACAAACAATAAATCTTATGAACGCACACACACACGCATCCTACCCCTATGAGCTTCTTCGAAAGACTGAGTCTGAGAGACTGATCGATGGGTCTTGAGATTGATGAAGTCATCAGAGGCGTCTCGTTGTCGACTGGATCGCCGTCTCCCACTGAAGAATATTCCGACTTTAACGTGACTCCAAAGTGTCAAACCTGAAGTTTGAACTCTAGTGGATTGGGGTACTACTGCCCTCCTAACCATCTAACCACAGGTTGGTTCTCCTATGATGATTTTTTATCCAATGGTTCAGTGCAAGAACTTCTGATCAAGTAAAGGCTTTCTGAAAAAAACATAAAGATTAAATTGAATTAACTACATTTTCTTTGAAATTTCAAAAATTTATGAAACTAAATGTATAAGTGCATGTAGATGTCGAGTGTGCACGTCTAAATTTCATATGTAATCTTTTCCATGAAATCAATGCATGCATGAGTATTTAATTTTCTGCTGGACATAAACCATGCGCCCCATTTAAAAGATTCCCGCATCCAATCTAGTCTGGTCGTGTTGCGCGTGCTGAAACTCGTCCTATGCTCACCCGACAATAGCAAACCATTGGGCCATGCGCTACCAGCTTGGCAGGTCTTTGTCAGCATCTAGGCGTCACAAGCGAACGGGCCCAAGAGCACTATACCGCATGCAGAGACAAGATGTGCACGTGGTCCGCTCAATGATCTTGTCGCTCTAAAAAGAGATCCTATAGTTTCCCCAAAACATTACTATCATGCACCTACCTAGCGAGCTCGTCGTTTTTTATCTGCTATGACGATGTATTTTTTCGAACTCTACTGAATCGGGGGTACTACTCTCCTAACCATCTAACCACAGGTTGGTTATCCTATGATGATTTTTTTTCTCCAACGGTGCGGTGCAAGAACTTCTGATAACTAAAGGCTTTCTCAAAAAATCGTAAAGATTAAATTGAACTAACTACATTTTCTTTGAAATTTCAAAAATTTATGAAAACCAAATGTACAAGTACATGTAGATGTCGAGTGTGCACATCCAAAGTTCATATGTAATCTTTTCCATGAAACCAATGCATGCAGGAGTATTTAATTTTCCGCTGGACATAAATCTTGTGTTGTGTTGCAGCAGCGTTTAGCAGCAAGCTCGTTTGTCACGAGTACCAGGCTGATATTTGTTTGACATACATATGTTACTTGTCTAAGTTACTACCTTTATAGTAAAAAATACCTTAGGTGTGGTAACATACAACGTCACATTAATTAGGTTATAGACACACTTTGCCTTGATATGTGTGATCTTACAGTAACATAGCTAGTTACTCAAACTATCTCTCCGCATTAAATCATTGCCACACAACCAGAAATGTTGAGTTGGACTCTTAGTTACTAGTGAAGTTACCCCCACTCTGGCAAGATGTTTAGTGCTCTGGCATGCTACGAGCACCGTGTTTAATTACTTTTGATCAATTATTAGTTTATACTCCGCGTATCGTGATAGCACTAGTTGCAAGTTGGGAAGAGAATACATAGGATTCTTTGGCTGAGCCTCATTGCGCTCGTCTACGTCAACAGACGAAAATGCACTCTCGAGAGAAAGCGAGATTACAAAATCTACTGTTCTGTTGAAATGGTAGAACAATTTTATACTAGAAATCTCAGAATGGACTAGAAGTGGATTTCCAATTTAGCAGGCTCACCAACCCTGTCAATCATGCAGATACTACTCACCCAGAATGATGTACGGGCGCTGCCACAATGCTACCATTATATATCTCGCTAATCCTTCATGTTACTTAAAAACCTAAAAGTAGGATATAGAGCATTTATCCATCACGGGGCTTGAACCTGAGTAGATCATGTCCCGTGTGTCTCCGATCTCGCTAAAGTCAATCGATCAATCCTCTTGTTGACTACTCAACCTCATTTTTATGTTTAATATCTCCCTAAACAACATCGGAGAGATCTACACATCGGCAACCTTAGTGGTTAGAATTTGTGACTCGGGAAGTTCAAAGTAAAAAAAAGGTGTTATCTTGATTACTTACATACGCCTGTAGTACCACATCGGAGCATAAGATGTACTCTAGAAAACAAAAAACATATAACTTGCAAAAAGAAATTTCAAACCTAGAATGAACAAGTCAAACAAACATATGACATGAAATATATTGTAGTAGAGTTTATATTAAATGGCCAGGGGTTACAAGTACATCCATATAGTGGATGACCATTATTGCAACAAGGAAGGACAACACAAAAACATTGACACATACATAAATAACACGACACACTTGCTTGGATAGGACTAATGAGATGCAAGTTTATTGCACATAAACAACAATATGACCATGGCCTTCGACATCATACACGGGCATGTATGATTAGGCTGCAACAGATGCGCTCACGGCGATCTGGTTACAGAAACTTGCACATTCAGTAACGCAGAGTTCCCCGTCGATTTTCTTCTCTTCACCAAGATAAGCTGGTGCAAATAAATAGTATATATATTATTAGCAAAGCACAAAAATATTTAAATAGGCATCCTACAGAAGCTAATATAAGTGTAGGAAATATAGTTTACCATTGTTCACGTTGTCGCATATGGAAGAAATGCATCCCATGTTGCAGAACTCGATGGCATTTGGTGTATCTGCCAAAGTGAATGGAATAACGACATGTAAATAAGTTTTTACTGGGCAAAAAAATATAATTAAACAGTTTGAATGTATCAACTAGTCTTACCGGTGTCGGAGTGGCTGTGCAGTTTAGGATAGTCTGGTGGGCACTTAGTTCCTGATATGATTTTACAGCCGCATGTAGCTGCGCAGACAGGCCGAGGAGTACCAGGGAGACGACACACGTTGTAGCAGTTTCTTCCCGTGGTGTTCTTGCAGCAACTCTTTCCTTCTACTTGAGCCTGCTCTAGAACTAGCCCCAGTATGAGGAAACAGATGATCACACTCTTAAGACCCTTGATACTTCCCATGGCTGGTTGGCTCTAGTTTCCTGCAAACCAATTACCAACGAGAGATGGCTAGCTAGCTTGGATTGATGGACTACCTCATACGTATGGCTCCTATTTATAGAGAGATGATGGTGAGTCATCAGTGTTTGTATGTAGATGCCATATGCATGCATGGTGCTCAGCTCTCTCTTCCTTTGCCTTTTGTCTAGAGTATAGTTCGTGTCTCACGTGTTCTGCCATCTAGGGCCGGCTACATGTGCTGATAATTAGGGAAAGTATGAGTCATCGATCAGACCCTAGCTATTTTAGCCCGTGAAAGGAAGGAGAGGCTACGCTCTCTCGCTCCAGCTCTTGTTTATCTAGACAATTCAGTTTAGCAAGATGCATGCATTGCTAGCAACAGAATATATAATACTCTCTCCGACATCCATTAGTTGACTTAGATTTGTCTAGATTCGATTTTAGCTAGACATGATATAGTATTAGATACATCCGTATCTTGACAAAGTTGAGTCAACTAATTTGGGTTCGAGAGAGTAACATTATTCTTTGGTGGCTTGGCCTGATCGAGCAGCCCGATACACTCGTGCGAACACCAGATTACTGATTATTAATATACTCTCGAGAGAAAATATATAAGATTACAAAGTCGAATGTTCATGCAAAATGTACTCTTGAAATCTAATTCCTCTCTGCTGAAACCCAACCCAACTATACATTCAATTCGGACTTTCATAACCTAGCAGGAGAACATTTGATTACTGGAATCTATACCATTTCATGTCCACTTCCAGGTACATGGTGACAATTATATCTCTTCTAGAAGCTCTAGTGCGATCAATACCGTGCTTGAGATGGTGGAAAGTTTCTAGGAGCTCCAGCACAAGTTATGATAGTACTATCTTCATTTCAAAATATAAAATAGGCTAAGAACTGGCCCGGGGGGGGGGGGGGCAGACACTAGCCCCGGTTCGAACGGGACCTTTAGCCCCGGGTCGTGTAACAAACCGGGGCTAAAGGGTTTCAGGCAGGCCAGGTCGGGTGCCAGACCCTTTAGCCCCGGTTTGTTATACGACCCGGGGCTAAAGGTGGACCTTTAGCCCCGGTTCTAGACACGAACCGGGGCTAAAGGTCTGGCTATATTTCTTCCCCTGCCCGAGCCACCATTCACGCTGGTGGCTCTCCTCTCTCTCTCTCTTTCTTGCTTCAAGATCGAGTTCATGCCCTTTTTTTCCTCAAGATTTGTCTATATTTTGTGGTGCCCCATCAATCCAAAGGTTCTAAAAGGTGAGCAACTTCATCCTTTGAACTCTCACTGCTATATTAGCTCATTTCATGCTCTATCTTATAGATGGATTTGTGGATTTAGTTTGGTAGTAATTTTTGCAGTGATAGCATGAGATCGATGTTTAGATTCTATCTATCTTGTATTAATGTAAAGAACTCTAAGGTAAATATCACAATATGTGGATTCTATCAATATATATCTTGTTTTGGCACATAGAGTCTCAAAAATTGATTTTAGAAGCACACACATGCGTGAGTTCATCATTCTAACTAGCTAGCTGGGCAAAATATCCTTCTTCGTCTACCTGCGTTCAACAAACTGAAAAATTTGTAACAAAGATAGGGTTAATTCATAAAAGCTTGATAAGAAGACATCACAATTCACATATTAGGGAGTGCCTCTATGGCGAGCTCCTCGAAGATGTCTGAGGACGGGATCCTAAGACATCTTCGAGAAGCTCTGCCGTAGTGGTGTCCCTGCTCTCCCACACCATCTTTCGGTTTATATCTTCTCTAGCTAAATCAGTATGCTGGTGGAGCTAACTAATTTCACATATTAGAGAGTGCCCCTACAGCGAGCTCCTCGAAGATGTCTGAGGACGAGGTCCTAAGACATCTTCGAGAAGCTCCGCCGTAGTGGTGTCCCTGGTCTCGCACACCATCTTGAAGTTCTTCACAAGAATGCATACCTATTTATAGATTAAGCAGCACAACATAGTGTCAGGCACTGATGACATAATGTCGACACACTCACGCTGGCATAGTGCTGCCACCCACCCAAAATAGTGTCGGCATTTAATTTACTGGCTTAGTGCTGCCCACTGAGGACATAGTGTCGACATGTTGTCTCCACATCCACATTTAGTCCCGGTTGGTGCCTCCAACCGGGACTAAAGGTTCATCATATCTTTAGTCCCGGTTGCTGGTTTTAGATTAGTACTAATTAATTATGATTATGTTTGATGTACTTAATTAATTATATATTGCAGATGAGCCGGCAATTGATGTACGCTGACCGACTCTCTAACGAGTTCATTAAAGGCGTGCATTCTTTTCTTCTTGTGGCCGAGACAAACAAGCGGAGTGGTTTTATGTCTTGTCCATGTGGTGTCTGTCGGAAGAAAGAAAGGTAAGCATTTCAATGGTGAGGCAGACAGGCGGTGTAAGCCTATCCGCCGTACTGGTGATGATGTATTTGACATGGTGAAGGATTTAAAAGTAATCTTTGGAAATGGTCCTGGTAGACAATCTGTTCCGAAGGACGATGTCGGACATGCACCCATGTGGAAAAAGAAATCTATATTTTGGGAGCTACCCTATTGGAAAGTCCTAAAGGTCCGCTCTGTAATTGACGTGATGCACCTGACAAAGAATCTTTGCGTGATGCTGCTAGGCTTCTTGGGCGTGTATGGGAAGAGTAAAGATACACCTGAAGCACGGCAGGACCAACAACGTATAAAATACCGAGACGACATGCATCCAGAGCTGTTTGAAGGTACTGCTAGCTACGCTCTTACCAAAGAAGAGAAGGAAATCTTTTTTGAAGTACTTTACAGTATCAAGGTCCCGTCTGGTTTCTCGTCGAACATAAAGGGAATAATAAATATGGCAGAGAAAAAATTTCAAAACCTAAAGTCTCATGACTGCCACGTGCTTATGACCCAGCTGCTTCCGATTGCATTGAGGTGATTCCTGCCGGAAAATGTTCGAGTACCCATTGTCAAGCTATGTGCGTTTCTCAATGCAATTTCTCAGAAGGTAATCAGTCTAGATAGTCTACTAAGGTTACAGAAAGATGTGGTCCAATGTCTTGTCAGCTTCGAGTTGGTGTTCCCACCATCCTTCTTCAATATTATGACTCACCTCCTAGTTCACCTAGTCGATGAGATTAACATTCTTGGTCCTGTATTTCTACACAATATGTTCCCCTTTGAGAGGATCATGGGAGTCTTAAAGAAATATGTTCATAACCGTGCTAGGCCAGAAGGAAGCATCTCAAAGGGATATGGAACAGAGGAGGGCATTGAGTTTTGTGTTGACTTTATTCCTGACCTTAAGCCCATCGGTGTTCCTGAATCCCTCCATGAGGGTAGAATTAGTGGAAAAGGCACGCTAGGAAAGAAAGCAAGGATATGTATGGACAGGACATTCTCTCACTAAAGCACACTACACAGTTCTGCAAAGTTCCACCTTGGTGGCTCCGTATATCCAGGAACACAAGAATATTATACACTCCAACAACCCGGAGAAGCCTGGCTCCTGGATTAGAGATGAACATATGAGGACTTTCGGCGGTTGGTTGCAGACACATCTAATGAATGACATAAATGTTGGAGAGCAGTTGTACTTGTTGGCCAGGTCACCATCTTCGACTATATTGACTTTCCAAGGGTACGAGATAAATGGGAATACATTTTACACGATCGCCCAAGATAAAAAGAGCACCAATCAAAACAGTGGTGTCCGATTTGATGGAACAGACGAGAATAGGAAAAATGATACATATTATGGTTACATAGAGGAGATATGAGAACTTGACTATGGACCTTTTTTAAGGTTCCTTTGTTTCGGTGCAAATGGGTCAAGCTGACAGGAGGCGGGGTTGAGGTGGACAAGAAATACGGAATGACAACAGTGAATCTCAACAACCTTGCGTATAGAGATGAACCATTTGTCCTAGCCAATGATGTGGCTCAGGTTTTTTATGTGAAGGACATGTCTACCAAACCGAGAAAAAGGAAAGATAAGCAAAAGAATACAGCATCCGATGAGCCAAAACGCCACATAGTTCTTTCAGGAAAAAGAAACATTGTGGGGGTGGAGGATAAGACAGACATGTCAGACGATTATGATAAGTTTCATGAAATTCCGCCCTTCGCTGTGAAGGATGACCAAGCATCCCGTTAAATAAGGAAGATGCTCCATGGTTACGGATTAGAAGAAAACCCTAACATGTGTGGATGTTGGTGATGTACAATATTATTAAACCTTTATTTTTAATGATCTTCTTATATGTATATGGATATGAACTTTCTCGATCTCAATAGGTAGTATTGCAACTTGTTGTGGCCAGACATTTATTAATATTAAAACGTAAAAATTAGTCATAATCATATCTAGCCCTGTAGTACATAGCTTCTGGGTCGTCTTCGGAATCGTCATCATCATCGTCGTCGCTCGTAGCACGCAGATGGATCCTCAGCCCTTCCTCGTAGCACGCGGATGGATCCTCAGCCCTTCCCCGTAGCACACAGATGGATCCTCCGGCCACGGATTCACGACGCGCGGGGGAGGGGGCTCCCGGATGACGACCCCAGTACGCTTTAGGCCTTCACCACCACCACCATTCTTGTGGCTATGCTGCTTGTGAAAGTGCGGGTACCTCAGGCGAGGATGGTCTCCCATGGCGATGTAGCGCATCACACCGGCGATAGTCCGATTCGCCCACCACAGGTGGCGACCAGCCTCGGTGTGGTTCACTGGGGGCGGGCCGTCACCCTCGTACCTGGCGAGCTCCCTTTCCTGCCGGTTTTTGCGAAGAAGGCATTCCAGGTGTCGAGGTTGTCGGGAACCCAATGGGGATCCATCCGCTGTTCCGGCGTGAGCTCGAGGTAGAAGTGGTTCGTGATGGCCGCCTGGCGGGCCGAACCTTGAGACATAGGAGGAACCGGAACCCCTCTAGCGCTCAGCATCCAGCCAGCGGGCAGCCCTACACCGGCGGGCATGGGTAGCTGGAGGCGCACAGCGCCTCGGTCTCCTCGAGCGTCAGAAAAGCCCAGTAAGCGGTGTCCATTGTTGTGAGAGAGAAGGTGTGGATGTGTCGATGGAAATGGCGGTCGGCCTAGATATAGAGGGACATGGCGGGAGAACATGGCGGAAAGCGGGGGAAATGGCGGGAGAAACATGGCGGGAAGTCGGGGAAATGGCGGGAGAACATGGCGGGAAGCGGGGAAAATGGCGGGAGAACACGGCGGGAAGCGGGGGAGAACATTTCTACTATATTTTTGTGAATATTTTGCTATATTATATATATTTTTCCATTTTTAAATAATAAACTATATTTTTATTATTTTTTGTGAACATTTCTACTAAATATAATACTTGTTAAATAATAGATAATTTCATTTAAGTTGTATAATAAAGTATGATAATAGATTTAAATTATAGATCTTCCTTTTCTGAAAATTTTGATATATAATACATAATTTTCTGAAAACTATAAACCATTTTTGGGTTTGGCGCCAAAAATAACCTTTAGCCCTAAAGGGTGACCTTTAGCCCGGGCTAAAGGGTTTCGGCGCACGGGAAGTGTGTCGGGCCGAAAACACCTTTAGCCCCGGGTTGTAATACGAACCGGGGCTCAAGGGAGCCCTTGATCCCCGGTTCGTATTACAACCCGGGGCTAAAGGGGGGGTGGTATAAATACCCCGCCCCCGCCCCGGGTCGTGGCACGACCCGGAGAGCAGTTTCTTCTTCCCGCAGAGCTCGCCGCGCCCACGCCGTCCGCCGTGCCGCCGAACGCGCCGCCCGTCCCGTCCCGCCGCGCCCGTCCCTCCTCGCCACGCCCGTCCGCCCGCCGCGCCGTCGCCACCCGTGCCAAGGAGGGATCGCCTCCGCCGCCCGCGCCCTCGCCCACCCTCACCCGTCCCGCGCCGTCACTCGCCGTTGTCGCTCCCGCCGCGCCGCGCCGCCCCCTGCAGGTGAGGTATACGTGTAGTTAATTAGGGTGATTTTGATAGTTAATTAGGGATTTTATTTAGTTAGGGATTTAGTTATAATTAGGGATTTTAGTTAATTAGTGATTTAGTTAGGGATTTTAGTTAATTAGGGATTTAGTTAATTAGGGATTTTAGTAGTGATTTAGTTAGGGATTTCAGTAGTTATTTAGTTAGTGATTTAGTTAGGGATTTTAGTAGTGATTTAGTTAGGGATTTTAGTTAGTGATTTTAGTTAGTGATTTATTTAGTAATTTAGTTAGGGATAATAGTTATTGATTTAGTTGGGGATTTTAGTTAGTGATTTAGTTAGTGATTTTAGTTAGTTTATTATTAGGGCTTAGGGTTTTATTAGGGATTAGGGTTTATTAGGGATTAGGTTTAGTTAGAATACTTAGTTAATTAGGTTTAATTTAGTTAGTGATAGGTTTAGGGTTATTGTCATTAGGGCAATATATACTTAGTGATTTAGTTACTGTTTATGTTTTATGATTGTTTATTGCTATTATTTAGTTATGCCGCGTCCATCTCGTTCGAGCCTACTGGACTTCGTCGGGAATGTCCGAGTCTGGGCTCCGCCGGGTTGGCACTGGGAGGTGCTACCTGTCGGGACTCGTACCTTGGTGAGGAATACGGGTATCATCGTCGACCCGGAGCTTCTTTGGTGGCGTCCACGAGGTCCAGGAGCGATGCAGAGGGAGCCAGCCCCCGAGGAGATGGTACCTCGTCGTATCAGGGAGGAGGACGAGCATGTACGGCGATACATGTATCTTTTGGAGACTAGGTTCTCCAATATCTAGCAGGTTCATGGATCTCACCTGAGCTATTCTCCGGTGATGGTTCCTCTTCTGTGGCTGCAGAGCTCCCGTAGCACAGAACGCGGCAGCCGCGTTCGCTAGTTTATTTTAATAATGTACTTTATCTTATACTTTATCCTATAATGCACCCGAGCTATTCTCCGGTGATGTATTAATAATATACTTTATCTTATACTTTATCCTATAATGCACCCGATCTATTCTCCGGTGATGTATTAATAATGTACTTTATCTTATACTTTATCCTATAATGCACCCGAGCTATTCTCCGGTGATGTATCAATAATATACTTTATCTTATATTATTGTACTTTATCTTAATCACTAAGTACGGTATCCGAGTTGTCGCAGTTGTAATATTCTTTTACTTAATGCAATATTCTTTTTCTGTATTAGTTAAGCTATGGACGGTAGACAGAATGAAGAGGAGCTTCTCAACATGATAGATGAGGGTACTGGGGGGTCTTATTATGATGGCTCCGAATATATTAATTTGTCTGGAGGAGACGATGGTGGAGAAAATAGTGGAGATGATGGTGCTGACCATGGTGGAGACCATGGTGAAGACACCATAATAATGACAAACTCCGTCAAGGTATATAAAGCCTCTATCGATCGTTCACTAGTATAGATGCACTAATTGATTCGTATATATATACTGACGAATGTTTCTTCTCTTAGACCTCCGCTTCCGGCCAATCTTCTACAAATACAAGAGGCCTGACACACAAGTTGCCCGGTGATGTCCGTTTCAGCATTGACTTAGTCTCTCCGCAGGGTCAACCGCTGGAGCCCAAAGAAGCTGCGAATGCATTTACAAGTCAATGCGGAGTGATTGTTAGAGACAAAGTCACGATCACCACGCGAAAGCCAGGAAAGAAAAAGGATCCAGTTGGGCTAGTTTTGTAGATGATAGAGCGAAAGATACAATGTGAAATTCTCTCATGACACATTTCACCCTACCAGTCTTGGAGATTGATGAGGTCACACAGCAAATGACGAGGAATGTCAAGCACTTTGCTCTTAAGAAGATAGCCGAACTATTCAAGGAATGGAGAAAAAGATTGTACCACAAGTATGTCTTGAAGGAAACAACTCCTCCATTCGTTGGCCCACTAGAATTGCAGCAGGATAACTGGGCCGCATTTGTGGAAATACAAGACCTCGGCACCAGCTAAGACAATATCAGCAAAAAATAAGGAAAATGTAGCCAAAAAGAAATATCACCATCATATGGGCACAGGTGGCTACAGGAGTGCCATGCCTAAGTGGGATAAAGCTGAGGCTGGCCTAGAGGCTAAAGGGGTTACTCCAGCTACGTCTAGTTGGCCCTTGAGGTCAAGAAATTGGGTATTCGGGCATGGGGCATCATTAGACCCAGAAACAGGCGAGATTGTTGCAGCCGAAGAAATTTCTTCACCCAAGAAAGAACTTGTTAAAGTGATAAAAGAGGTTGAAGAGGGAACATTTGTTCCCGACAGAGAGAACGATGAGCTGACAAAGGCTCTCGGGAATCCTGAAAAGGCTGGACGAACAAGAGGGTTCAGACCTTCTTATCCATAGGTTATCGGGTTTCCCGAGCACCGTGACACGTATAGAAGCCGATCGAGAAGAACACACCGGCAAAAAGAGGAGGATACGGAGAGGTTCGCGAGGTTTGAAGCCATGCTGCAGGAGTATCGCCACGAGCTTAATGAACTTAAAGGACTCCGACAGGAAGATCCTACACCGGACAGTATGGTCGGCCCATCGCAACGGAAAAGCAGCGTGGCTTCCATGGAGGGCCACGGTAATGATGCAACGATGGATGTGTACCCCGTGGATGCAATTAAGGAGAAGACTAGTTGTGAGCTGCATGTTGAACTAAAAAATATTTCCATGAATGTGGCGGTCGGCTTTGCTTTACCTTCTGCACCGGGAGCGACCTACCATTGCAATCCGATTCCAGCTGGCTATGCTCGTGTCGGTGTGGATGAAATTCTACCTATGTGTCAGTCACTACAGCTTGACATCCCTGGAGGTGAAGGGGAGACGACACTGGGAGAAGTCACAAGTGGCTTCATTCTTTGGAAAAAAGAATACATCAAGTTTCCAGGCTCGACACCAAGGCCACCTTCTCCACCAAGGCAACCGTCTCCTCCCAGTGCACCATCTGCTCAAAGTCCACCTCCAAGTGCACTCTCTCCTCCCAGTAATAGTCCAATCCATGACCCCAACACAAGTCCATCTCAATCTACGCAGCCGCCTCCACCCACTAAGGGCCAAAAGCATCTTTCTTCAATATTATGACTCACCTCCTAGTTCACCTAGTCGATGAGATTAACATTCTTGGTCCTGTATTTCTACACAATATGTTCCCCTTTGAGAGGATCATGGGAGTCTTAAAGAAATATGTTCATAACCGTGCTAGGCCAGAAGGAAGCATCTCAAAGGGATATGGAACAGAGGAGGGCATTGAGTTTTGTGTTGACTTTATTCCTGACCTTAAGCCCATCGGTGTTCCTGAATCCCTCCATGAGGGTAGAATTAGTGGAAAAGGCACGCTAGGAAAGAAAGCAAGGATATGTATGGACGGACATTCTCTTACTAAAGCACACTACACAGTTCTGCAAAGTTCCACCTTGGTGGCTCCGTATATCCAGGAACACAAGAATATTATACACTCCAACAACCCGGAGAAGCCTGGCTCCTGGATTAGAGATGAACATATGAGGACTTTCGGCGGTTGGTTGCAGACACATCTAATGAATGACATAAATGTTGGAGAGCAGTTGTACTTGTTGGCCAGGTCACCATCTTCGACTATATTGACTTTCCAAGGGTACGAGATAAATGGGAATACATTTTACACGATCGCCCAAGATAAAAAGAGCACCAATCAAAACAGTGGTGTCCGATTTGATGGAACAGACGAGAATAGGAAAAATGATACATATTATGGTTACATAGAGGAGATATGAGAACTTGACTATGGACCTTTTTTAAGGTTCCTTTGTTTCGGTGCAAATGGGTCAAGCTGACAGGAGGCGGGGTTGAGGTGGACAAGAAATACGGAATGACAACAGTGAATCTCAACAACCTTGCGTATAGAGATGAACCATTTGTCCTAGCCAATGATGTGGCTCAGGTTTTTTATGTGAAGGACATGTCTACCAAACCGAGAAAAAGGAAAGATAAGCAAAAGAATACAGCATCCGATGAGCCAAAACGCCACATAGTTCTTTCAGGAAAAAGAAACATTGTGGGGGTGGAGGATAAGACAGACATGTCAGACGATTATGATAAGTTTCATGAAATTCCGCCCTTCGCTGTGAAGGATGACCAAGCATCCCGTTAAATAAGGAAGATGCTCCATGGTTACGGATTAGAAGAAAACCCTAACATGTGTGGATGTTGGTGATGTACAATATTATTAAACCTTTATTTTTAATGATCTTCTTATATGTATATGGATATGAACTTTCTCGATCTCAATAGGTAGTATTGCAACTTGTTGTGGCCAGACATTTATTAATATTAAAACGTAAAAATTAGTCATAATCATATCTAGCCCTGTAGTACATAGCTTCTGGGTCGTCTTCGGAATCGTCATCATCATCGTCGTCGCTCGTAGCACGCAGATGGATCCTCAGCCCTTCCTCGTAGCACGCGGATGGATCCTCAGCCCTTCCCCGTAGCACACAGATGGATCCTCCGGCCACGGATTCACGACGCGCGGGGGAGGGGGCTCCCGGATGACGACCCCAGTACGCTTTAGGCCTTCACCACCACCACCATTCTTGTGGCTATGCTGCTTGTGAAAGTGCGGGTACCTCAGGCGAGGATGGTCTCCCATGGCGATGTAGCGCATCACACCGGCGATAGTCCGGTTCGCCCACCACAGGTGGCGACCAGCCTCGGTGTGGTTCACTGGGGGCGGGCCGTCACCCTCGTACCTGGCGAGCTCCCTTTCCTGCCGGTTTTTGCGAAGAAGGCATTCCAGGTGTCGAGGTTGTCGGGAACCCAATGGGGATCCATCCGCTGTTCCGGCGTGAGCTCGAGGTAGAAGTGGTTCGTGATGGCCGCCTGGCGGGCCGAACCTTGAGACATAGGAGGAACCGGAACCCCTCTAGCGCTCAGCATCCAGCCAGCGGGCAGCCCTACACCGGCGGGCATGGGTAGCTGGAGGCGCACAGCGCCTCGGTCTCCTCGAGCGTCAGAAAAGCCCAGTAAGCGGTGTCCATTGTTGTGAGAGAGAAGGTGTGGATGTGTCGATGGAAATGGCGGTCGGCCTAGATATAGAGGGACATGGCGGGAGAACATGGCGGAAAGCGGGGGAAATGGCGGGAGAAACATGGCGGGAAGTCGGGGAAATGGCGGGAGAACATGGCGGGAAGCGGGGAAAATGGCGGGAGAACACGGCGGGAAGCGGGGGAGAACATTTCTACTATATTTTTGTGAATATTTTGCTATATTATATATATTTTTCCATTTTTAAATAATAAACTATATTTTTATTATTTTTTGTGAACATTTCTACTAAATATAATACTTGTTAAATAATAGATAATTTCATTTAAGTTGTATAATAAAGTATGATAATAGATTTAAATTATAGATCTTCCTTTTCTGAAAATTTTGATATATAATACATAATTTTCTGAAAACTATAAACCATTTTTGGGTTTGGCGCCAAAAATAACCTTTAGCCCTAAAGGGTGACCTTTAGCCCGGGCTAAAGGGTTTCGGCGCACGGGAAGTGTGTCGGGCCGAAAACACCTTTAGCCCCGGGTTGTAATACGAACCGGGGCTCAAGGGAGCCCTTGAGCCCCGGTTCGTATTACAACCCGGGGCTAAAGGGGGGGTGGTATAAATACCCCGCCCCCGCCCCGGGTCGTGGCACGACCCTGGAGAGCAGTTTCTTCTTCCCGCAGAGCTCGCCGCGCCCACGCCGTCCGCCGTGCCGCCGAACGCGCCGCCCGTCCCGTCCCGCCGCGCCCGTCCCTCCTCGCCACGCCCGTCCGCCCGCCGCGCCGTCGCCACCCGTGCCAAGGAGGGATCGCCTCCGCCGCCCGCGCCCTCGCCCACCCTCACCCGTCCCGCGCCGTCACTCGCCGTTGTCGCTCCCGCCGCGCCGCGCCGCCCCCTGCAGGTGAGGTATACGTGTAGTTAATTAGGGTGATTTTGATAGTTAATTAGGGATTTTATTTAGTTAGGGATTTAGTTATAATTAGGGATTTTAGTTAATTAGTGATTTAGTTAGGGATTTTAGTTAATTAGGGATTTAGTTAATTAGGGATTTTAGTAGTGATTTAGTTAGGGATTTCAGTAGTTATTTAGTTAGTGATTTAGTTAGGGATTTTAGTAGTGATTTAGTTAGGGATTTTAGTTAGTGATTTTAGTTAGTGATTTATTTAGTAATTTAGTTAGGGATAATAGTTATTGATTTAGTTGGGGATTTTAGTTAGTGATTTAGTTAGTGATTTTAGTTAGTTTATTATTAGGGCTTAGGGTTTTATTAGGGATTAGGGTTTATTAGGGATTAGGTTTAGTTAGAATACTTAGTTAATTAGGTTTAATTTAGTTAGTGATAGGTTTAGGGTTATTGTCATTAGGGCAATATATACTTAGTGATTTAGTTACTGTTTATGTTTTATGATTGTTTATTGCTATTATTTAGTTATGCCGCGTCCATCTCGTTCGAGCCTACTGGACTTCGTCGGGAATGTCCGAGTCTGGGCTCCGCCGGGTTGGCACTGGGAGGTGCTACCTGTCGGGACTCGTACCTTGGTGAGGAATACGGGTATCATCGTCGACCCGGAGCTTCTTTGGTGGCGTCCACGAGGTCCAGGAGCGATGCAGAGGGAGCCAGCCCCCGAGGAGATGGTACCTCGTCGTATCAGGGAGGAGGACGAGCATGTACGGCGATACATGTATCTTTTGGAGACTAGGTTCTCCAATATCTAGCAGGTTCATGGATCTCACCTGAGCTATTCTCCGGTGATGGTTCCTCTTCTGTGGCTGCAGAGCTCCCGTAGCACAGAACGCAGGCAGCCGCGTTCGCTAGTTTATTTTAATAATGTACTTTATCTTATACTTTATCCTATAATGCACCCGAGCTATTCTCCGGTGATGTATTAATAATATACTTTATCTTATACTTTATCCTATAATGCACCCGATCTATTCTCCGGTGATGTATTAATAATGTACTTTATCTTATACTTTATCCTATAATGCACCCGAGCTATTCTCCGGTGATGTATCAATAATATACTTTATCTTATATTATTGTACTTTATCTTAATCACTAAGTACGGTATCCGAGTTGTCGCAGTTGTAATATTCTTTTACTTAATGCAATATTCTTTTTCTGTATTAGTTAAGCTATGGACGGTAGACAGAATGAAGAGGAGCTTCTCAACATGATAGATGAGGGTACTGGGGGGTCTTATTATGATGGCTCCGAATATATTAATTTGTCTGGAGGAGACGATGGTGGAGAAAATAGTGGAGATGATGGTGCTGACCATGGTGGAGACCATGGTGAAGACACCATAATAATGACAAACTCCGTCAAGGTATATAAAGCCTCTATCGATCGTTCACTAGTATAGATGCACTAATTGATTCGTATATATATACTGACGAATGTTTCTTCTCTTAGACCTCCGCTTCCGGCCAATCTTCTACAAATACAAGAGGCCTGACACACAAGTTGCCCGGTGATGTCCGTTTCAGCATTGACTTAGTCTCTCCGCAGGGTCAACCGCTGGAGCCCAAAGAAGCTGCGAATGCATTTACAAGTCAATGCGGAGTGATTGTTAGAGACAAAGTCACGATCACCACGCGAAAGCCAGGAAAGAAAAAGGATCCAGTTGGGCTAGTTTTGTAGATGATAGAGCGAAAGATACAATGTGAAATTCTCTCATGACACATTTCACCCTACCAGTCTTGGAGATTGATGAGGTCACACAGCAAATGACGAGGAATGTCAAGCACTTTGCTCTTAAGAAGATAGCCGAACTATTCAAGGAATGGAGAAAAAGATTGTACCACAAGTATGTCTTGAAGGAAACAACTCCTCCATTCGTTGGCCCACTAGAATTGCAGCAGGATAACTGGGCCGCATTTGTGGAAATACAAGACCTCGGCACCAGCTAAGACAATATCAGCAAAAAATAAGGAAAATGTAGCCAAAAAGAAATATCACCATCATATGGGCACAGGTGGCTACAGGAGTGCCATGCCTAAGTGGGATAAAGCTGAGGCTGGCCTAGAGGCTAAAGGGGTTACTCCAGCTACGTCTAGTTAGCCCTTGAGGTCAAGAAATTGGGTATTCGGGCATGGGGCATCATTAGACCCAGAAACAGGCGAGATTGTTGCAACCGAAGAAATTTCTTCACCCAAGAAAGAACTTGTTAAAGTTATAAAAGAGGTTGAAGAGGGAACATTTGTTCCCGACAGAGAGAACGATGAGCTGACAAAGGCTCTCGGGAATCCTGAAAAGGCTGGACGAACAAGAGGGTTCAGACCTTCTTATCCATAGGTTATCGGGTTTCCCGAGCACCGTGACACGTATAGAAGCCGATCGAGAAGAACACACCGGCAAAAAGAGGAGGATACGGAGAGGTTCGCGAGGTTTGAAGCCATGCTGCAGGAGTATCGCCACGAGCTTAATGAACTTAAAGGACTCCGACAGGAAGATCCTACACCGGACAGTATGGTCGGCCCATCGCAACGGAAAAGCAGCGTGGCTTCCATGGAGGGCCACGGTAATGATGCAACGATGGATGTGTACCCCGTGGATGCAATTAAGGAGAAGACTAGTTGTGAGCTGCATGTTGAACTAAAAAATATTTCCATGAATGTGGCGGTCGGCTTTGCTTTACCTTCTGCACCGGGAGCGACCTACCATTGCAATCCGATTCCAGCTGGCTATGCTCGTGTCGGTGTGGATGAAATTCTACCTATGTGTCAGTCACTACAGCTTGACATCCCTGGAGGTGAAGGGGAGACGACACTGGGAGAAGTCACAAGTGGCTTCATTCTTTGGAAAAAAGAATACATCAAGTTTCCAGGCTCGACACCAAGGCCACCTTCTCCACCAAGGCAACCGTCTCGTCCCAGTGCACCATCTGCTCAAAGTCCACCTCCAAGTGCACTCTCTCCTCCCAGTAATAGTCCAATCCATGACCCCAACACAAGTCCATCTCAATCTACGCAGCCGCCTCCACCCACTAAGGGCCAAAAGCGGAAGAATACCACCACTCCGTCGAGCGATAACCAACGCCTGAAGCGACAGTTGTCGCCCCTCCCAAGAGTACCGCCGGTTCCTCCCAAGAGGGCTTACGACCTGACCGATGAGGAGACCGATGCGGTCGTACGGGCCGAAGTGGATGCTCATTTTAAAAAGAAACAACCTAAGCCAGAGGTCCAAATAAAACTGCAAACCAAGGAGCACTTTAGGAAATTACTGACGCAGCCATACCAAGCTCAGTTAAATGCGCCAGATGACTATACACGATGTCTTCAGAAGACATTGAAACAGAAGAGATCAAGCGGTAGAGGAAGCATCAAAAAAGAGGTTCCCCAGCAGGGGGAACAAGCAAAACAATCGAGTGGTAGCGGAGGCATCAGAACAGACGTCCCCCAGCTGGGGAAACAAGCAAAACAATCGAGTGGTAGCCGAAGAACCAAAAGAGATGTTCCCCAGCTGGGGAAACAAGCAAACCAATCGCTCCCCCCACTCCAGGTGAACATACCCAAACCCCAATTAAATGAGGAAGAACCTATGGATCCGGAAACGGCTAGGATATTGGCTGAGCAATGTGGTATGCCTATCCATGAAATTATTCACGCTAATATGCCCAAGGCTGAGGTAACACCCAAATTTGTTAACGGGGAGCCTCTGGTCAGTTCTAAGAGGCTTCGGGATATGCCAACACAAATGCGATGATTCCATGAATGGTACATGAAAGCATCAAATGAACAGCGAAATTGGCTCAGACTGAAAGTTCGAAAATCGCATTACTTCATTGAAGACGAGGTCCCTATTGAATTTACAGAATTGTTTCAGTTATTCAATCTAAAGGAACTCGACAAAACTATCCTCGGTTCGTATTGTTTGTAAGTGATTACTTTATTTATGTAATTAGGTCTTTATCTCAGCTTGTTCAATTCATTGCCGGTAAGTATACTCACTATATTCTTTTGTACGCTATATATAATGATGCAGAATGAAGATGCTCGATTGTAAAAGAAAGGCTATCAACGGATTTGGGTACATTGACCCACATCGAGTTGATGGAGCTATACTAAAGGATAAACCACTGGAGACCGAGCACAACTTGTTGCGGTTTCTCACGAAACAACATTTCTGTAACGAAATACTATTTCCTTACCACGACGGCAAGTGAGTTTTTGTACACATTAACTTTTGCTTACTCGATGTTTAGTGTAAATGATGAGTTACTGACGTATGTAAACCTTGCGTAGGTACCACTGGACTCTTCTAAACATTTCACTTGACATGGGAAGAGTTCACATCATGGACTCACTAAACAAAGACATTCAAAACTACCGCATCATTATCGATGCGCTCCAGAGGTAATTTCAACTATTATCGCACTACATCGGTTTCTTTCGTTCATTTTCTGGGATATCAAGTAGTTATTAACTCATACATTAATTTTCTTTGTCAGGTAGGGTTTGGACACAATTCAAGAAACATGTCCGCGGTCAATGGCGTGAGGAGCTATTTTTTAAATCGCTCTCGGTAAGTAGTACGAGCTAAGTCCGGACATCTATTTAATTCTAGTTTATGTGCATTTATCATGCTAGCGTTATTATTTGATTGAATTCTATTCTTGTAAAGTGCGCGAGGCAGCCACAGGGAACTAATCTATGTGGATTCTACGTGTGCGAGTTCATTCGCATCAGTATTGAGAAGCCCTCGAAAAATGTTCGAGTAAGTAAACAATATATTCACCCTTTATTTTTATTACAAAAAGTCGTGTTGAGTCTAATTCATACGATCTCCTTTTTACATAGTTGGACGCGATGCGGGGACAAGCTCCTACCAGAGGACCGCCTAATAGCAATCCAAGAGGAATTTGCTGCATTTTTTCTCGACGAGGTCATAGACCCACGCGGAGAATACTGTATAAGTAGACCCTAAAGCATCCATGTAATGATCTCCATGTAATCAAATAGACATGCTCTGGACCTGGTTGGGACTCCATATATGCTTGTAAGAGTAATTATATTATATATTGCGTCAATGTGTACAAGTACTGTGTAGTAGGGTTATGTATGTATACGAAAACTTGTTTCTAATGAAAACACAGAATGAAAAATAATTGAACACAAAACACAAAATGAAAAGAAAAACACAAAACCCTAAAACCCCATCCCCTGCCGCGGCAGCCAAATAGCACAAAATGATGTCTGCCGCCCAGCGCGCCTAGCAGGCCATGTGGTTAGACCTCTAGCCCTGGTTCATAACTGAACCGGGGCTAAAGCTTGGACCTTTAGTCCCGCTTTCGCAGCCCAGGTTCGAAATCCGGGGCTAAAGGCCCTTACGAACCGGGGCAAATTGCCCGGTTTCTACTAGTGCCTATACACTCGCACGAACACCAGATTACAAAATTATTAATATACTCTCGAGAGAAAATAAGATTACAAAGTCGAATCTTCATGCAAAATGTACTCTTGAAAGCTAATTCCTCTCTGCTGAAACCCAACCCAACAATACATTCAATTCGGACATTCATAACGCAGCAGGAGGAGAACATTTGATTACTGGAATCTATACCATTTCATGTCCACTTCCAGGTACATGGTGACAATTATATCTCTTGTTGAAGCTGTAGTGCGATCAATACCTTGCTTGAGCTGGTGGAAAGTTTCTAGGAGCTCCAGCACAAGTTATGATAATACTATCTTCGTTTCAAAATATAAAATAGGCTAAGATAGCCTATCGAGACGTTCTGTAATTTGAAAAGGAGGTAATAACAATATATTCCATATGATATCCGGCGACTGCTTAAGATAAATGTCGTTATTTGATCAAGTTGGAGAAGCTCGAGGAGGATCATCCAGAAGTGCGTGCCCTCGTCTCCTATTGAAGGAAGGGGAATGACTCCGGCTCTGTACACTGTTAATCCTAGGTGTCTTCAATTTTTCGGTAGTGATTAGTAAGAATAAGAAAAAATTGGGACAATGGTCGAAAAAAGAGCCCCCTACCCCGTCGCCCAACCTAGGACGCACGGGGGCAACACTGCCACAGGCCTTCGACCCCTCCCGGGCACCATTGAGCCCGGTATTTGAAAATTGAAGAACTTGCAATTTAACCATTCAAATAATTCCAAAAAATACCCAGGTATAGAAAACTATGTGATCTATCAGTGCGCAAATTTTCAGCTCCAAATATTTCGTATTTTAGGCTCAACAAATATGACAAATCGAGTTTTTATCCTCACCGAAAGTATAGTAGAGTGAAGACTTTGTCATTTGTGTGATTTTGTCATTTTTGTTGAGGCAAAGTATTCTAATTAGAAATTTTACACACTGACGGAATAGATCTGTGGCTACACCCCCATATTTGTTCCCAGATTTTTTTGAAAGCTTTAGATTCAAATTTCTGAAGTTTGAGGAAAAAAACTATCATGCCCATTCTACCATTATAACATATTAGCTCAATAATTTATGGTCCATGTTACAAAATTGTACATATACAAGATCTATTTGGCTTAAATTTTTTAATTTCTACATGCTAGGGTCCAAGTTATACATCGGGTTTTTCTTGCATCTATACTTTGTTATAATGCGAAACACTACTAACTAGCAATTATGATAGTCTATCAACATGCAAGCTATCCACATCAGTCATTATTTTAGCCAATTAATTGGCCATGTCATCTCATTAGCATTTATTTAAGGTACATACAAGCTATCCATGTCATCTACTTCTTGGCATGTAACTGTCCATGCCACCAATTTTTATTCGCCAAATATACGATAATTTATGTCTATTAAATTTAGTGTCTCGACTGTGACCAATCTAGCATATTTTTTATAGAACTTCACGTTTTACGCATTTTAAACCTATATATTAATACGATCAATTTATTTAAGAGATTTCCGCTGCAACGCACGGTATATTCTTCTAGTTACTAATAATACTACATGTGACCGGACGCATGCGACTCACTGCCCCATTTAAAAAGATTCTCGCGTCCAATCTAGTATGTTCGTGTTGAGCGTGCTGAAACACTCACCCCAGAGCAGCAAATCATTGGGGCATGCACTAGCAGCTTGGCAGGTCTTTGTCAGCGTATAGTCACTCCTTGATCCAGGCGTCACGAGCGAATGGACCCAAGAGCGCTCAACGGTCCTCTCCCTCCAAAAAAGATCCTATAGTTTCCGCAAAGGACAATGATACGGTTAACCCGGGGATCCCGTGACTTGCGTTCCCCGGCTCTGTGTTGCGACACGTGTCCCGATGGCCACGACGACCTTATCTCCATACCGCTTCTCCCCTGTGCTCATTCCGCACCAAATCCCATGGCAGTTCTCCTCGACGCCGTCGTCCGGCTGCTTCATCGCACAGCTTCCCTCGATTCTTCCCTTCCCCTTCAACTTTCCCTCATGACCCCCCAGCGTGGTCATCTCTATCCTCTGCCAAAACTCCGGCGGCACACGCCGCTGCCTCTCCCACTGTCCCAAATCCCGACTCCCGACCACCAAGTCGGCGGCGCCATGCCCAACCACCAAGTTGGCGCCGCTATGCCCGACCACCACGCTGTCGGCGGAGTCTGCTACAAGCTCCGGCAGCCTCTGCTACATGGCGACGGCTACAAAGCACCGACGGAGTCTGCTACAAGTGGAGGTGGAGTCCGCTACACGCGGCCACAACCTCTGCTACAAGTGATGCCGGCCTCTGCTACATGGCATCGCTACATGGCAGCGGCAGTGGCTGCTACAAAGCATCGATGGAGTCTGCTACAAGCTGAGGCAGAGTCTGCTACATGCGGCGGTGGCCTTTGCTACAAGCGCCGCCGGCCTCTGCTACATGGCGGCAGTGTCTGCTACAAAGCTTCGATGGCATCTGCTACACGCGGCTCCCGCGTCTGCTACATAACTTGGGCGGCGCTGCTACCTTGGGCAGATGGAGTTGCTACTGTAAAAGGATATAGAGGGAGAGAGATTGGCGGAACATGATGGATGTATTATTAAGCCTCATGGGCGAGTATATATAGGCATACAGGAGATCATCTTGGAGTACAAGACAAGTTAGGCTAGAGTCCTAACTATCCTACACTACCTCAATTACCCCGTACATGTATACTCTAACATCCCCCCGCAGTCGTAGCTGGAGCGGCGTGAACAACTGGAACGTCGCGGACGGTCAGACCGGAGAGAAACCGAAGTAGCATCCAGTGGGCTGACATCCCCCCGCAGTCCGAGCAGGAGTGTCGTGGACGGTGTCGTGGCGCGAAGCTTGGACTGTAGAGGATGCTGGTGAAGCTCAAGCAAGGTGGAAGCCCTTGTGCCGATGTCGAGGGAGCTGAGAGTGTTGGGCGGTGTCGTGGTCGGGGTAGCTGTGCCAGGGGTCGCCATGGTCGGGGATGCCGGTGTCGAGGTAGCCGCACTTGAAGCCGCATGCGCATAGCGCGCGAGGAGAATGACGGAGACACGTCGAGGTAGTCGTTGAGGGTGTCGATGCCGAAGTCGATGCAGTCCGAGCCGTCGAGGACGAGGTGCGGCCATAGTTTTGCCAGAACTAGGCGCACGTCGGGGACGGTCACACACTCCGGTTTTGCCAGAACCGAGTATGCAAAGAAGAACTCGTCGGTGGCGCGGTCGAGGAAGTCGTAGAGGGGTCGGTGCCGAAGAAGACATTGTTGAAGCCGATAAAGACGAGGCGCCGATCCGAGCTTGCCAGACTCGGGAATGCGTCGGGGACGAAGGCACTCCCGGTGTTGCCAGTACCAGGTGTGCGGGGGCAGGGACCATCATGAACTTGCCGCCATGTCAGAGGGACTAGCAGAGGAGGCCTCCGGAATCATCGCGGTCGCAGATCGACGAAGATGTTGACCCTGCCCGCGGTTCTCGGAGTAGAGTAGCAGGTGGTGCAGATGGGGACGAGGCGATGACGCGGACGACGAAGACGTGACAGTCGAAGATGTAGAAGGCGGCGGACCAGCAGCGGCCTGAGTGCTCATGGTGGACGCCTAGAGGGCGCGGGGTAGTCGGCTGGACCTGCGATGGCGAGAAGTCAGCCTGCAGGTTACCTAGTGTAGTACGGCGGCGGTGCTCGAACTAGAGCCAGGCGCGGACGGTGTCGACGCGGACGAGGTCAACACGGACGGTGTCGCAGATCCTAGTGCCGTGGGACCGGGTGAGGCGACGAAGACGGGCACAGACGGCGGCGATCCGCGCCGTAGGAGAAGCGCGGTGGAGGCCGAGGGCGTCGACGCGTGGGCACGGCGAAGTAGACTGCACGCAGCAATGCCACGGCCCGAAGACGCGGCGTGGTTGCAGGGCGCGAGTCGGGGCAGCAGCTGGAGGCCACCGGCGCGTACGCGCTTGTGAGGCGCGTTGGCAGCCGGTAGGCGGAGACCAAGGCGGCGGCGCTGTGACCCGAAGGGGCGACGCAGCGGCAACCCATAGCTCGATCGGTGGCAGGCGTGTGCTCGGGGATGTGCTTGGCGTAGACGGGCGCCATACCGGTTGATCAGACCGACGGTGCGCCGTATGCACCATGGCGTGGACGACGCGTAAATCGGAGTCGATAGCGGCGTTGTCCGTGCGGTCCCGGGCGATGACGACAAAGAAGATCCGAGGGGGCTCGGCCGCGGCAGCCTCCCGAGGAAGCCACAGCAGCCGGCCACGGGGCGCGGCAGCCTGCCATGAGACCGCGACAACCTACCGAAGCAGACGCGGCGGCGGAGATGGCAGACGCACGGGCTCGGTAGATCGTCGATGCCGATGGTCGGAGTAGAGGCGCGGCGATGACGACGGCGGTGGGCGACTCAATCTGATCTAAGATCGGTAAATCAAAAAAGAAAACCGATCAAGAAATCGGAAAAATAGACTTGCAGGACAGCCGATCACGGATCGGCAGACGAGCCCTGCGTACGGGTCACGCGGCCCTCGGCGGAGATCATGGTGATCGACCTCCCCGGGGGCGGCGCAATGCGGAAGCGTGTGCGGCGGCTAGGTCAAGGATCTTGCCGCTCTGATACCATGTAGAAGTATGAGATTGGCGGAATATGTTGGATGTTTTATTAAGCCTCATGGGCGGAATATGTTAGCTCTAACAATGTTAGAGTATACGTGTACGCGGTAATTGAGTTACTGTAGGATAGTTAGGACACTAGCCTAACTTGGCTTGTACTCCAAGATGATCTCCTGTACGCCTATATACTCGCCCATGAGGCTCAATAATACATCCATCATATTCCGCCAATCTCTCTCCCTCTCTATCCTTCTACATGGTATCAGTCTAATCGATCCAAAAACCCTAGCCGCCACCCTCCCTCCCCCAGGCGCCACCGGCTCCCCCGCCACCAAACCCTAGTGCCGCCGCCCGCCATGGCGCCGCGCTAGCCGCCGCACACGCTTCCGCGTAGCGCCGCCCCCGGGGAGGTCGATCTCCATGATCTCCGTCGGGGGCCACGCAACCCGTACGCAGGGTTCGTCCGCCGGTCCGTGATCGGCTGCCCTGTAAGTCCTTTTTTCCGATCTCTTGATCGGTTTTCTTTTTTGGTTTACCGATCTTAGATCGGATTGAGTCGCCCACCACCGTCGTCATCGCCGCGCCTCTACTCCGACCATTGGCATCGACGACCTACTGCGCCCGTGCGTCTGCCATCTCTGTCGTCGCGCCTGCTTCGGCAGGCTGTCGCGGCCTCACGGCAGGCTGCCGCGCCCCGCGGCCGGCTGCTGCGGCTTCCTCGGGAGGCTGCCGCGGCCGACCCCCCTCGGATTATCTTTGTCGTCATCGCCTGGGACAGCATGGACAACGCCGCCATCAGCTCCAATCTATGCATCGTCCACGCCATGGTGCAGACGGCACACCGTCGGTCTGATCAACCGGTCCATCGCCCGTCTATGCCAAGCACATCCTCGAGCACGCGCCTACCACCGATCGAGCTACGGGTTGCCGCTGCGTTGCCCCTTCGGGTCGCAGCGCCGCCGTCTTGGTCTCCGCCTACCGGCTGCCAACGCACCTCACAAGCGCGTACGCGCCGGTGGCTTCCAGCTGCTGCCTCGACTCGCGCCCTGTAGCCACGCCGCGCCTTCGGGCCGTGGCATAGCTGCACGCAATCTACTTCGCCGTGCCCGCGCATCGACGCCCTCGGTCTCCACCGCGCCCTCTCCTACGACGCGGATCGCCGCCGTCTACACCCGTCTTCGTCGCCTCACCCGGTCCCACGGTGCTAGGGCATGCGACACCGTCCGCGTTAACCTCGTCCACGTCCACACCGTCCGCACCTGGCTCTACTTCGAGTACCACCGCCGTGCTCCACTGGGTCACCTGCAGGCTGACTTCTCGCCATCGCAGGTCCCGCTGACTACCCCGCGCCCTCTAGGCATCCAGCATGAGCACTCAGGCTGCCGCTGGACCGCCGCCTTCTACATCTTCGACTGTCTCGACTTCGTATCCCGCGTGATCGCCTCGTCCCCGTCTACACCACCTGCTACTCTACTCCGAGAACCGCGGGCAGGGTCGACATCTTCGTCGATTTGCGACCGTGACAATTCCAGAGGCCTCCTCTGCTAGTCCCTCTGACATGGCGACAAGTTCATGATGGTTCCCACCCCTCGCATTCCCGGTATTGGCAACACCGGAAGTGCTTTCGTCCCCAACGCGTTCTCGAGTCTGGCAAACTCGCGCCGGACGCCTCGTCTTCATCGGCTTCGACAACGTCTTCTTCGACCGCGTCACCGACGAGTTCTTCTTGCGTACTCGGTTCTGGCAAAACCGGAGTATGCCTTCGTCCCCGACATGCGCCTAGTTCTGGCAAAACTATGGCCACACCTCGTCCTCGACGGCTTGGACTGTATCGACTTCGGCATCGACACCCTCAACGACTGCCTCGACGCGTCTCCGTCATCCTCCTCGCGCACTATGCGCATGCGGCTTCATGCGCGGCTTCCTCGACACCGGCCACGACATCGACCACGGCGACCCCTCGCATAGCTACCCCGACCACGGCACCTCCCAACGCTCTCAGCTCCCTCGACATCGGCACAAGGGCTTCCACCTCGCTTGAGCTTCACCAGCATCCTCTACAGTCCAAGCTTCACGCTGGGACACCGTCCACGACACTCCCGCTCGGACTGCGGGGGGATGTCAGCCCACTGGATGCTACTTCGGTTTCTCTCCAGTCTGACCGTCCGCGACGTTCCAGTTGTTCACGACGCTCCCGCTACGACTGTGGGGGGATGTTAGAGTATACGTGTACGCGGTAATTGAGCTAGTGTAGGATAGTTAGGGCTCTAGCCTAACTTGTCTTGTACTCCAAGATGATCCCATGTACGTCTATATATACTCGCCCATGAGGCTCAATAAAACATCCAACATATTCCGCCAATCTTATACTTCTACAGCTACCATGGTGCGGTGCTGCTACCTTGGGTTGTCGGAGTTTCTTCCTCGGGCAGCTGCCGTTGCTACAAACCTGCGGCGATGCTGCTACAAACGACAAGCGGTGCTCATACCGGCGCGGCGCCGCAGCTAGCTGTGGTCGGCGGTGTTGTATGTGGCTGATGGTGGTGCTGCCGGTGACGGTCGTCAGCGATGGTCGACGACCAGCCATGCGTGAGGAGCTGCTGGGCGAGGAGTGTTGTAGACGGAAGGGGTGGTTGATGTGAAGAGATGGGACTCGTCAAAGTGGAGATAGGGATTTTTTCCGTCTGTGTTATTGGTCCTTGGGACACGTGTCAATCGCTCGACCCGGGGGATGCGAGGCTTCCGATCCCCCGGGGGACGCGTAGCACCTCCCTTCCACAAAATATTACTATCATGCACGTACCTAGCTCGTCCGTTTCCTCATCGGCTACGACGATGTCTCCACTAGTGTGGTACAAGAACTTCTGATCAAGTAAAGGCTTTCTGAAAGTTTCGAAGATTAAATTGAATTACCTAATTTCGTTCGAAATTTTAAAATTAAAAAAACCTTACATACAAACAGATGTAGATATAGATGTTTAGTGCGCATGTCTAAAGTTTCATCCAAATATCTTTTCATGTGTAATCTTTTTTACTCTCGCCATCCTGAAAAGAATGTCTTATATTAATCTAAATTTGCATATATCTAGACGCAGTTTAGTATATATAGATATACACAATATAAATAAATCTGCGGTAACCATTTGTTTCAGGATGGAGGGACTATGAAATCAGTGCATGCATAAACCTCGTGTTGTGCTGTGTTGCAGCAGCGTTTAGCAGCGTCTGGCATGGCACCCTCCCTCAAAAACCTGCTCCAACACGACAGCCAAATAGGGACACACATACACCTGGTACCTATTGCACTGTCGTATGCATGTCACGGGTCACGTTCCTATCCAGACCGAGCCCTCCATCGCGATCTCACTTAGGCCTTGTTCGGTTTCTTGGGTATTGAACGGGATTGTCATGGGTTTCCGGTTCCTAGCTAAGTCAAAATCCCCCCTAATCCCTTCCAATCCACCTCAATCCGCTTAGGGAGTGGATGGACCGAACAAGGCCTTATTGCATCTTAGAGCATCTTGAAGATGCGACTCAAAAATACATATTTACTTTTGGTTTTGGGCGCTTGTTTTAGCCGTTTTGTGCGCTGGCGCGGCTGCAGCAATTCCAGATATCCAAAAATAAAGCGTGCAGCCCGCGGCGATTTACCAGATACTGTAAAATAGGGTACGACAAAAACCTTTTTTATATACGTGCAAAAAATCAGGTCCCTGAGTTTTACAAGAATGACCGTACACAGATTTTGGAAAAAACCATCGGGTTCGAAATCAATCCCACAAAACAAGGATGACAACCAGCGACCAGCGTCGAGCTCGCTCGCACACACATAGCTGGAGGCTCGCTGGCACGCACGCAACTAGAGCCACGCATGTGCTGGTCAGACCTGCGACGGAGCGCTCGCGGAGGCCCACGCTTGGCTGCGCCTCCACGTACGGCCTCCTCCGACAGATTCTCGCCGCCAGTGGACCGATTTCGGCCAGGTTGGTCGCCAGGATTTGGACCATTGGCTGTTCCAGCGGATCTCGCGCGGAAGATTCCTCTTTAATGGCTCGTCCGGGCTTTGGACGTAACCCGCAGCGTCATCCTCGTCTTTTGGCGTCACCAGACACGGGCTACATCATCCGGCTTTGCCCGCATCACCTTGGTCGCCCCCGACCTGCTGGTCCTCCTCTTTACTTTGCTTTGCTCACGCTACAGCTAATAAAGCCACCTTTTGACCAACGGGGATTCCTTCTCTTGGAAGCTAAGGTAATCCGGCTAGCATATAGCTAATCCGGCTTACCTATTTACCTGCAAAACAGATAGACTTGGCCGGACCATTGTCAAGGAGATGCTCCATGTGCCGGGTCACACCGTGATTCGGCCTGCCTTGAGGTGACCTGGTCAACACTTTGCTTTGACCGCGCCGTCCCCTGGCTAACTCGGCCCTTATACCCCGGTGTTACCCTACCCGGGGTATCCCCCTAACATTAGTCCCCGAAGCTGGTGCGGTCTTAGCAACTTTTAGTTGTTAAGGCCACAACAGGTTCCCATATCCGGATATTTCGCTCCTTAGGCCGAGTTACCTCGTAGCCCGGAGTTTCTCATCTTGAAACCATTTTGCTCTTTCCGAGTTATTCCTCGTTGGCCAGGTATTTTGCTAGCTTATCCGGGTTAACTTTCCTTCTCCTGCACGCTTCTCCACATCCTACGTGGAGGGTAATCATCATTTGCCTAATTTTAAGGGCCATGCGCATTTACCGTGCCGATTACTGTCACTGCGTCAGGCATAACTGCTGTAAACGTCCCATCACTGCAGTGCCTCGTTAACTGTAACATTGCGTCAGGTCATGGGATCGCTTGTTCCTATGGCCCCTCCTATGGCCTTGTTCTAATTGGTTGCTCGGGCTGCGCACACGCTCGTTGCGTGCGGCGCGTCACCCGCAAAGGATCCCATGAAACGCATGCAGGACGGTTAAGTAGGAGGTGCAGGGCACTCCCAGGGGAAGTTCCCCCATTTTCGCCTCGCTCCCCAGCCTCTTTCTCTTTCACAGCGACTCCGTCGCCGCCACCACTTTTCTGCTTCCACGAGCGCCACCGCCACCGTGCTCCGGCAGCATTTCGCGCCAGCGCCACCGTCCTCGTTGCTAGTTTCCACCACGGGGCCTTGCGCTTCCCATTTCCCTTCTTCCGGCTACCTCTATTCTGATTACCCAGTCGGAAGTTTTGATTCCACCATGTCCGAGGCGGAGGCAGCGGTGGTGACGCAGCAGGAGGAAGGAGCGGAAGGCCGCGAGCGCGGCTTTTGGGACGGCTCCATCGTCCGTAAGGACGACCTCAACTGGCTCCGTGCCACGCGGCGCATCCCTGCCGGCGTCGCTTGTCGCCTCGCCTCCGGTGAAGTCACTCATGCCCCCAAATCTGGGGAATATCTAGTTTTCTTATCGCATTTCCAGCGTGGCTTCGGCCTTCCCACATCTGATTTTTTCTTCGATTTTATCTCGACATACAAGTTGCAACCGCATCACCTCCCCGCAAACGCTATTACTTCTCTGTCCTCCTTGGCCTCTGGCATTGAGGGATACATTGGCCTCTGGCCGACCAAAGAACTTTGGATTAAGTTCTTTGGTCTGCGGAGGAACATGGTTCCGGATAAGGAGCGCACCTCGGAGAACAAGCAGTTGACCCAGTGCAGCGCTGCCTCCATTTCTCCCCGAAAGCAGTCCATGTTTCCCCGGGTTACCGGACTCGAATCTTGCAAGGGTTGGGCCCGGAGCTTCTTCTACGTCCGGAACACCACCAAGGAGGACCAGATCTGGCTGCTCCCTTTCAAGCTTGGCCCTCCAGATGCCTTGCTTTGGGAAAGCATTCCCAAGCGCGCCATGGCCCTGGCGAATCAAGTGGCACGCCGGATCATGGAGCTGCTCAAGAAGCGTCTCCGGGGGGAGGATATTATGATTACTTTTATCCGTAGCCGGGTCTCCCCCCTCCAGAAGCGAGCCCACAAGATCTGCTACCTTAGCGGCCCTCTCGATCCTCACCGGACTTCTTCCTTTGAGTTGGATAACTCGGTGGTCTACCGCCGGGTTAAGTCCATATTTAATGTGGAGAAGGAGTTCTCCGAGGATTGGGAGTGGGGACTTGAGCCCTTCACCCGTGTCAACCCCCCTCCAAAGGTATATTACCCTTTTCTGTTTTCCGAATCTTCCTTGTATGTTGTTTTCTTTTCGTAACTTGGCAATTATTCTTTCAAAAATTCCTCCAGCAACCACTAGAGGATGCCAAAGATACTTCTTCCGGGTCTACTCCCTCCGGATCAGAGGGCGGCCAGCAGCTGGTTTTGCATACCAGCCCCGCTGTAGCTCAATCCGCCAGGCGGGAGGCGCACGTGAAGGGCCTTGTGGCAAGCTATTCTCCGAGCGGCGAAAGTTACAGTCCACAACTCCTTGAGTATGTGAAAAACTGGAACGACGCCGAATTCGTCGATCCTCAAGACGATTTGCCGTAGAAGTTCGGCCCCGCCGAGTTCAACGCCCAGATGTACTCCGCTACTAAGGCTATCTCCTTGGATGGCCGGATGATGGAGGTAATTCTTTTTCTCTGCCGTTGATGTTTTATGCAATTGATCACTTGTAGATATAGCCCCTAGTCCCCGAGCCTCCGAGGGAATAACTTGTTATTCGGTCGTATGCTTCTCGTAGAGCTTAGTTTTTGTTCATAATGATATCAATTTGTAATAAATTTTGAGCTGGGTCTAGGTCCCTTGGCCCGTATCTTATGTACTACGGATATCCACACACCTAGAGACGGGTTTAGTTCCGCTTGGCCCGGATCTTATAGACTTCGAATATCCGCACACCTAGAGCCGGGTTAAGTTCCACTTGGCCCGGATCGAATATCCACACACCTAGAGCCGAGTTAAGTTCCTCTTGGCCCGGATCTTGTAGACTTCGAATATCCACACACCTAGAGCCGGGTTAAGTTCCACTTGGACCGGATCTTATAGACTTCGAATATCCACACACCTAGAGCCGGGTTAAGTTCCACTTGGCCCGGATCTTATAGACTTTGAATATCCACACACCTAGAGCCGGGTTAAGTTCCACTTGGCCCGGGTCTTGTAGACTTCGAATTATTTCTACTTTGCCTCTGAACTTTTGTCTTTTCCTTGCTTATTTCAGATTACCACTAACCGCCGAACCGCTGAGTTCCAGCGCCTGCTGGACTCCTACAAAGACATCCGCGGGCGTTATGGTAGTATCAGAAGAGGGGTAAGTTTCCATTTTCTCTCTTCCTTGTTCATTTAAACTTCTTAGTACCCATATGAATGTCTTGTCCGAATCATGCAGCCAAGGTTGTAGCTGAGAACAAAATCATGAGGAAAAACCTTGCGGAAATCAAAGGTAAACTTATCCCTTTCACATGATCATTGTACTTTCCTTGCTTCATCCGGTGGACACTCATACTTTGGGTCCTCCGGATCATGTTGCAGTTGCTCTCGATGACAGTGTCACCATGCCTGAACTAATGACCCACTGCCTCGAACAAGCAGGTAATTATGAAGCTGAACTGAAAAAGAAAGATGAGGAAATAGCTCGGCTCAGGCAGCAGGACTCGGAGATCACTCGGCTGAACGCCGAAATTCAAAATCTTAAGAGCTCCCATCAGTCCGCGCTGGAGAAGGCCAACCAGGAGTTTGCCAAGGAGAAGAGCGTTTAACCACGCAAATGTCCAAGGACAAGAGCCTACTGGAGGAAGCTGACGTCAAGCTTACGTCGGTGACCTCCGAATACGAAAAACTCTCGGTACACAATGCTAATGTTGATTCCGAGATACAGCGACTTCTCATCCAGATTGCGCGTATGTTTTCTGCACTTGCTTGATCTGCTATCATTCGGATTTGGTCCTTTTGCTCACTGTTTTTCTTCTCATCCTTAGGCAAATTTCCAGAGAGCGATACGCTCGCTGCCTCTGCCATACGCCAGTCCTGCAAACAACGTGGAATTCCTGCTCCCCCTGATGCCGAGCCAATCCCTTATACCACAGAGGATCTCCTGGCGAGTCTCACCGCTCGTCTTGAGGTAGTAAAAAAAATTGGCGCGGATATTATCCCAGCGGCAACGCGGATGTTTAGCTGCCTCTGGCCCAGTGAACGTATTCCGAAGAAAGGCTCGGCTTTCATAGCCAAACTCAATGAATGTGATACGCAGCTGCATCTGTGGCGCGAGTCTGGTGCTCGGGCTGGGGCCAATATTGCTCTGAAATTTGCGGTCTCATGGTACGAAGGAATTGACTTGGCATTGCTCAATCGCATGCGCACCAGGTCAAAGTGGTGCGAGGATTGGAGTGGATCGCGCGCCGCCAGGCCTGTGCGAACAATCTCATCCAGTACTCCTTCTGCCATGCCTAGAATGAGGCGCCGAGTTATCTTGATGTCGCTGATGACGAGATTGTCTCTGGAGCCGAAGATGAAGGAAGTGAGAGCGAGGGCTCCGAACTAGGTGACGAGGCTGAAGATCCGAAGGAAGGTGAGGGTAACCCGGAAGACGAAGCTGAAGCTAACACTCCTCCCTCGCACTCCGGAGTACCTCCATCCTCGACAGATGATTCGTCTGCTGCTCCTGCTCCTTGAAAAAGACTTGTCAAATTTATCAGATCCCTGGAATTCCGGGCGTAGATGTATTTAAATACTTTGGTTTGGTTGTGCTACAACTATGTGTTCCGAAATAAGTTTTACTGCCGGATTATCGTGGGCGAAGTCCCCGAGTTTCATTTTCTTGTTCCCCCAATTTTTGACTCGGCTCGCATCTACCTTGATTCGGTTTTTTCGACTTACGAGTCCGAGGTTCAAAACATTGGCTTAACAATACTTGGAACCTTGAGATTAGCTCAAAATGATTCGGTATTTTAGTGAATACAACAAAGATAAGGGTTAGTCAAAAAACCAATGTCAGCCCACTTAAGCTCTTTTCCTTAGTCGTTTTAAATGTGCTTTGCCATTCCAAACTTGTTCTCTTGCTTGCCATGAAGCCAATTCTTATTGGACAGCAGAAAAGTCGAAGAGTTGGGTTTTTGGTGCTCACACATTACTAATCCAACTAAGACATAAGCGACTTAACCCAACCGACACAAAAATACGAAACTGAAAGATAACTTAAATATCAATCCCCGAGTCTCTGCCCGGGGTGATGAAATTTTTATTGATAAGCTCATTGCCGACATACATACCGACATACGAGTAGTTCGGATACATTCACCTCTTAGGTGTAGAAAGGACGAAGCAGTGCTACGTTCCATGGTCTTTTGGATTCTTCTCTGGACCTGTCCACCTTGTTCTTTTGCTGGGGCTGTGCATCAATAAGATAGTAGGAATAATTGCGCAAAGCTTTGCTCACAATGAAGGGTCCTTCCCATGGAGGGGATAACTTATGCATGCCCGCAGTGTGCTGTATTAGCCTTAGCACCAAATCACCTTCCCGGAAAACTCGGGGGTTTACTTTCGGCTATGATAGCGTCGGAGATTTTGCTGATATATGGCGGATATGGATAAGGCCAGTTCTCTCGCTTCTTCCAGCAGATCAACATCATTTTGCCGGGCTCGCGCACTTCGGCCTCTGTGTATTAGGTGACCCTCGACGAATCATGCTCTATGTCGGCTAGTAATACAGCTTCTGCCCCATATACTAGAAAGAATGGCGTATAGTCTATTGATACATTTCAAATGTATCTATAATTTTTGATGTTCCATGCTTGGTTTTATCTACTTTCTTATGTTTTGTCCACACTTTGGAGTACTTTTTATACACTTTCCTAGACTAACCTATTAACAAGATGCCACAGTGCCAGTTGCATGTTTTCTGCTATTTTTGGTTCCAGGAAAGTCAGAAAATCAATATTCTCAGAATTGGACCAGACAAAAGCCAAAGTCGATATTTTACCGGAAGACTCACGGAGCCAGAAGACGAGACGGAGAGGGGCCACAGGGTGGCCACACCATGTGGTGGCGCGGGCTAGCCCTGGCCGCGCCACCAGGTGGTGTGGGCCCCTTGGCTAACCACCGACCTTGCCTCTTCGCCTATAAGTTGCCTCCCGATGCAAAAACCCTAAATCATCAAGCCTCCAGCCACGAAAAGTTCCGCAGCCTCGCCGCCACCGAAGGGGAGATTCAGGGGACAGAAAGTCTCTGTTCCAGCACCCTTCCGGGACGGGGAAGTGCCCCTGGAGCCATCTCCATCAATCTCCATCACCATCTCCATCATCGTTGCTGATTCCCATGATGATGAGGGAGTAGTTCTTCCTCGAGGCTAAGGGTTCTACCGGTAGCTATGTGTTCATCTCTCTCTATGCATGATCATATTGTGATCATGAGCTTTGTAATCAAGTAGATCTACCTTGCTACTCAAGTGCTTTAATAGATCTCTGCTCTCCCAATGTGTGTGAAAGTGATAGCGTGCACACCATGGTGGCACTTAGGCTAGAGATTACAAATACTTGTTATGAGTCATATTTGGAGTTGGATGTCTTTATGAAATTGTGGTGTTTGTTGGAACCATGTAGTGCTCAAGGTGACAGTGTGGGATTACCTAGATGGGAAAGGCTTACTTTGAGGTGTGCTGTTATAGCCCTACCATGGATTAGAGTGTCCAACAGGAGAGTAGTTCAGCGTAGTATCATGAAGATGATATATTTATATGAGAGTGTTCACTAGTGAAAGTATGATCCCTAGGCCCTGTTTCTAAGCATTGAAACACCGTTTGTTACTAGATCGGTTACATGTTTGCTTGCTTCCATCTTTATTTCAGTTTTCCTTTAGTCTTTTTCACGCCACCAAGCTATTTTCTAGCACCGTTATCTAATATCCATACCACTTGTATTTCACTATCTCTTCGCCGAACTAGTGGACCTATACACCTAACAAGTGTATTGGGTGTGTTGGGGACACAAGAGATTTCTTGTATCTTGATTGTAGGGTTGCTTGAGAGGGGATACCTTTGACCACTTCCTCTCTGAGTTCGATAAACCTTGGGTGATCTACTTAAGGGAAAACTTGCTGCTGTTCTACAAACCTCTGCACTTGGAGGCCCAACAACTATCTACAAGAATAGAAGTGCGTAGACATCAAGCTATTTTCTGGCGCCGTTGCCGGGGAGGTAAGGTAAAAGGTATTCACACCGGAGGATTAAAGAAGAAGAACCTCCCACGGCAAACGCCTATTTTCTGGCACCGTTGCCGAAGAGGTAAAGTAAAAGGTACTCACATCCTCCGGTGTGAGTGCTCGAAGTTATTTCCTTTAGATTCTGCAATTTTGTCTTTTTGTTTCTTGTTTTCACTATTTAGGCTTAATGGAAAACAACAACAAAATTAGAGAGCTTTTTAGTATTTTTCCTAATATAGAACATGAATTGTCTTAAAAGAAAATTAAAAACCCATGGAACTTTCTTTGCATGCTAATAGCAATGTTATTAGTATGAATCTTTTGAACACCTTTGTTACTAATGCTATGGAAACGTCTAAGCTTGGGGAAGTTAGTTTTTATGAAAATGATCCTTTTAGTTCCCCAGCTTTAAAGAAGAAAATTTTCTCTGATGATACTTTATCTCCCATATGTGGTAATTCTGATGATACTTGTGATATTTTAAATCCACATACTGAAAGCATCCCTTTTAAAATACCTATAAAATTTGTTGAACGTGTTATGAATAACTGCTATTTTGGAGATGGAACTATCCATCCTGGTGATCATTTACTCCTTATAAATGAATTATGCGAGTTGTTCAAGTGTGCAGGTATTTCAATGAACCAAGTTAAGAGGAAGCTATTCCCTATTTCACTTAAGGGCAAAGCAAGGGAGTGGTATGAGCTACTAGATGATCCTCATCATTTGGAGTGGAAGGAACTTGAATCTCTCTTTTACTCTAAATTTTATCCTCCTCATGAAATTCATAAAGATAGGAATTACATTTATAATTTTCATCCTCATGATGGAGAAAGTATTGCCCAAGCATGGGGGAGATTGAAGTCACTAATGCTCAAATGTCCCATTCATGAGCTCCCCAGTAATATTGTTATTAATAATTTCTATGCAAGGCTTTCAGGACATTACAAGGACTATCTAGATACTTGTCTAGAGGGATCCTTCACAAGTAAGGAGGTCAAAGCTAAGTGGGATCTTCTTGAAACAATTCAAAGCAATACCGAAGATTGGGATAGCAACAAAGGTAAAGAACTAGGTATAAACTATGAGTATGATTGCATTAAGTCTTTTGCTGAAACTATTGATTTTCAAGAGCTTGGTGCTAAATATGGTCTTGATCCTCAAATTCTTGTTGCTTGTTATCGAACCTTTGCTTCTCATATTAATGCTCCTAAAGAAAAATGGGACATGTATCATGAGCCTTATAAAGACACTTGCATGGAAAATGAAATTGTTATTAATGATAGCAATAAACATGCTCAAACCTCTAAAGTACTACTTCTTATAAGCATGTTAATTTTTGTGGAATACATAAACCTTGTGAGAAGTATCAAATTTAAGAAGAATATTGTATCACCTACAGGAATGAAAAACTAGAACGTGGTATAGGGCTCTAAATGATCTTGGTAAAAAAGTGTGTGCCCTCTATCCTTTTATTTGTGAACTTTGCTTTGAAGTGGGGTCATTTCAATTTTCAATGCTCAGGCCATAATAATAGCCCTTCTAATCCAATGAGTACTGCAAGTTTGTATTGTTTATGACATGATCACTCCCAATCAGCATGATGAACTTACATTATTTTTAGGATGTGAAGAGTTATCAAGAAAAACCTCTTTGGTAGATATGGGTGCTTTTGATATGAATAGTGTCCTGCATGGTTGTCATATTTATTGTGTTGATAATTGCAACTCAAATACTTACATACAAAATATTATAAAAGATGAGGTTTTACCAAAATATGACAGGACTAATATGTTTTTTGTTTTTATTAATGAAAAGGAGGAATCCTCGAAAGTTTCTTCTATTGTCTCTAACAATGAACCAGGGTATATGGAGAAGCCTCCTTTCAAGCCTCTCCCTCCTAAAGAGAAGAAGAAAAATAAGAAGAGGAGGAGTAAAGGAGAGAGGAAACGGTATTTTCCCCTAAGCATGTTGCTCCTATTATAGTCTTTGATGAGTCTGAACTCGATGATGTTCCTATGCCTATTACCTATAGTAGTGATCATGATTGGGAAAAGCACACTACTTTTGATATTGAAAATCTCTTCGGTACCAATTATGAAAATGATGATATTAATAATTGCTGTACTATTAGTGTTATGAATGATCCTTCCAATGATGATATGTTTACAAATGAACACACTTGGGAAGATAACTATTCTATTGCTTATGATGATTGCAATGATGAATATGATATTTTCAGTCCACCTACTATTGAGGAGGAAATTAATTATGATTACAATATGCCTCCTATATTTGATGATTATGGTGATGAAAATAATAATGATAGCTATTTTGTTGAATTTTCTCCCACTACAATCAATAAGAATGACTATGTTTATGTGGGGAGTATTAATTCTTTTATGCATATGGCTCATGATAAGAATGTTTCTTGTGATAGTTATATTGTTACTTTTATTCATGCTGCTACTGAAAGTTATTATGAGAGAGGGAAACATGGTTTTATGTGTCTCAACAATATTAAGTTTCCCCTCTTTATGTTGAAAATTTTGAAGCTGCACTTGTTTTGCTTTCCTATGCTTGTTGCTTTGTGCTTTTGTGACTTGTTTCTTTACAAGATTCCTATGCATAGGAAGTGGTTTAGACTTAAATGTGCTTTGAATTTGCTTCTTGATTCTCCCATTTACTTAAATTCATATTTCTTATGTGAACATCTTCTCAAACTATCATGCCTAACTTAAAGGCGTTAAAGAAAAGTACTTATTGGGAGCTAACCCAAAAGTTTTAGATGAGTATTGGAAGTTATTACTTCTGTAATAACCGCTCCTTATCCTTTTATTTGCTTTTTGTGCCAAGAGTAACCTCTAATGAGAGAGAAGTAATGATTGGGAAAGTTGCTGTCCCGAAACAGATTTCTATGCTTCACCATACAAATTCGTGTAAAATCTCTGTACGTCCTTTTGAGGCGTGAATTTTTGTGCTTCTGCCCCAGGTTTTTATATAACTTACCTTAGTTCAACACTTTTTGATTTGAGGAATAAAAGGTCTTCGAAATAATTCGTCTTTACCTGCTAGTCTGTTTTGACAGATTTCTGACATTTTTTGCATTTGCTTCTTGTTGGTTCCTTTTTGAGTTCTTTTGGAGAATTGAGCTTTTTTAGGGAAGTGCTATACTAGCTAGTGTTTTAATGGAAATTTATTGGTGTTAGAACTGAACCTAAAGACTTATTATCTTGAGTGCACTAATGTTGCTAATAAAGATGTGTGAAGTTTTGTATGAAGGAAAATTTTCAGGTGTATGGAAGGAATGAGTAATGAGATGAAGGATGGACTAAAGCTCAAGCTTGGGGATTCCACGCAGTGTCACCCCAAGAAATATCCAAGAACTACAAGCGTAAAAGCTTGGGATGCCCAAGGCATCCCCATCTTCATCAATAAAAAATCCCAGGTTTCTTCCAAACGCTTCATTTTATTGTTTCATGCACAGTTGTGTTGTTCTTGGAGCATCTTCTTTTTCGTTTTTGTTCTGGTTTTTCGTTTGCTTGGTTTGCTTAGTTTTCTGAATAAATTGGTTGGACCCCCTCTTTCATACATTGGTTTTCAAATAGGGTTTGGATTGGAAAAGAGTAGGAAAGTTCATGCTTAAGTGGTAAAGAGAGCTTGTTTTTGACTGTGGCCTATGCTTTGTCATGCCATGCTCGATATTGTTTTGGCTTTATGCTTAGTATTATTTGATGTAGCATGAATTGTTATAAACAATTGAGATTTCTTAATGTGCCTTGGAAGGATCATGCGTTGTTTTAGCATATTAAAGCATAGTATTGTGGTATTCTCCTTTGATGCTTTATTTGGGTTGACTTGGCACATGCTCACACCATGTTTATGACTATCCCAAGGCACCATAGCCTTTATGATACTTTAGTTTTCAACTTGTAGTATCACTTTATGCTTTTATCAATGATTTTTTGTCGCTCTGCATGATTATGGCCATTATTGCTCTCTTAGTTTGTCGCTCCAGTCTTTTGCTAGCCTCCACAACCAAGTATGAGTTCCACTCATGCATCCAACTTCCTAAACGAAGTTATTCCAAAGAGTCCACCATACCTACCTACTAGGATATGCTATTCCAAGTATATTCATGCTTTTGTTTACCTTCCAAATTAAACTTGTTATGAGAAACTAGTGATTAAAGCCCCTCACGAATTTGATGGCACACTTTACTTTTCTTTCCCTTAATAAACTTGAACCATTGTGTCGTCTATGTTGTATATGCTTGCACTTATTTGTTGGGGATTAGCAGAACCATGCTGTCATGGGGAATGCTTTCAACATTGCACTATACTTTGTACCTAGTTGATATCATGCTCTTTTGTCTATGGATGTCGTCGGTGTGAATGAAAGGGGAGCTTGTAAGTCCATGGAGTTATGTATATGTGTTAGAGAAACGCCTGGGCCGCTCGTCTAATCCATGTTGTCATGGTGGAAACCTGTAGCGTAACCATAATGAGTTGTCTATGAAGTATTCTTCTTATAAAAAAAGAGTCAGATATTGAGAAAAAGAGAAAAAGAAAAGAAAAAAGAGATATGAGAAAAGAGGAAAGAGAGAAAAAACACCATTTTCCCATGGTAAATAAGAAGATCGCTGAGATGCTCGTTGTCTGCTTGCCTTGTCATTTTGATATGGGGATTCTTCCGTATCATCGGGCAAGGGGTCTCTATGATACACATGTACTTACGATGACAAGAACTTACTAGTGACTAAACTTGAGTAGCATGAGGAGCGACCCTCGTATTCAAGGGACATGAAATTTCTAACTTATACTTCGTCAAGCATGTACACCATAGTTTGTTCACTTTAACCTTAATCACTTCAAGATGCTTACGATAGGGGCAATGAGAGCTGAAAGCTATAAGTACCATAATTTTTGGAAGCTCTTTATGAGACTTGAATCCCTACATTCCTTTAATAAAAAGGCTTTCTGTCCCGACCATTATATTGTGTCTTCACCTTCTACCTTTATGCACCTACTTTGAGAGCATAGTGGCCATTCTTAGTTCTATGTTGCATTGTCCCAAGACTAGTTGATTGATGCATACCTTGATATTCTTGTCTAAACTATTTGTATCTAGTCACTCTTATGAACTTTGAAGGTGTCCTATGCATTTATGTTTTGCTACTTTATGAGGGACAAGCTGAATGCTATTATACTATGTTTTCTTTATGTGAAACAAACAAACGTCTTGCAAAGCATTGTTATTCATGAATCTTTGTTTGTGCCTTTTTCATGTTGTAGCATAGTTTTGTTTGTCTTATTGCTAGAACTTTGTCTTTCATGTTATGATTGAAGTACTATGATCCCAGGTTTGAATGTTTACAAATACTTTGATCAAGTTTATGATGGTGCATGTCACCTAAACATTATTATCTCTTTTTAACACTTACATACTCGAGGACGAGCAAGAGTTAAGCTTGGGGATGTTGATACATTGCAAATGTATCTATAATTGTTGATGTTCCATGCTTGGTTTTATCTACTTTCTTATGTTTTGTCCACACTTTGGAGTACTTTTTACACTTTCCTAGACTAACCTATTAACAAGATGCCACAGTGCCAGTTGCCTATTTTCTGCTGTTTTTGGTTCCAGGAAAGTCAGAAAATCAATATTCTCGAAATTGGACCAGACAAAAGCCAAAGTCGATATTTACCGGAAGACTCACGAGCCAGAAGACGAGACGGAGAGGGGCCATAGGGTGGCCAGACCATGTGGTGGCGCGGGCTAGCCCTGGTCGTGCCACCAGGTGGTGTGGGCCCCCTGGCCACCCACCGACCTTGCATCTTCGCCTATAAGTTGCCTCCCGATTCAAAAACCCTAAATCATCAAGCCCCCAGCCATGAAAAGTTCTGCAGCGCCGCCACCACCGAAGGGGAGATTCGGGGGACAGAAAGTCTCTGTTCCATCCCTTGCCGGGATGGGGAAGTGCCCCTGGAGCTATCCTCAATCAATCTCCACCACCATCTCCATCATCGTTGCTGATTCCCCTTATGATGAGGGAGTAGTTCTTCCTCGAGGCTAAGGGTTCTACCGGTAGCTATGTGTTCATCTCTCTCTATATGCATGATCCTATTGTGATCATGAGCTTTGTAATCAAGTAGATCTACCTTGCTACTAAAGTGCTTTAATAGATCTCTGCTCTCCCCATGTGTGTGAAAGTGATAGCGTGCACACCATGGTGGCACTTAGGCTAGAGATTACAAATACTTGTTATGAGTTATATTTGGAGTTGGATGTCTTTATGAAACTGTGGTGTTTGTTGGAACCATGTAGTGCTCAAGGTGACAGTGTGGGGTTATCTAGATGGGAAAGGCTTACTTTGAGGTGTGCTGTTATAGCCCTACCATGGATTAGAGTGTCCAACAGGAGAGTAATTCAGCATAGTATCATGAAGATGATATATTATATGAGAGGTTTCACTAGTGAAAGTATGATCCCTAGGCCTTGTTTCTAAGCATTGAAACACTGTTTGTTACTAGATATGTTACATGTTTGCTTGCTTCCATCATTATTTCAGTTTGCCTTTAGTCTTTTCCACGCCACCTAAGCTATTTTCTTAGCCACCGTTATCTAATATCCATACCACTTGTATTTCACTATCTCTTTGCCAAAATAGGGCACCTATACACCTGACAGTTATTGGGTATGTTGGGAACACAAGAGACTTCTTGTATCTTGATTGCAGGGTTACTTGAGAGGGGATACCTTTGACCATTTCCTCCTCCATAAGTTCGATAAACCTTGGGTGATCCACTTAAGGGAAAACTTGCTGTTGTTCTACAAACCTCTACACTTGGAGGCCCAACAAATGTCTACAAGAAATAGAAGTGCGTAGACATCACATGTTGATCGATTCGGAGTTGTTCTTAAACTCCACAGTACCCGCTGGTAGTTTCTTCTATCCAGCCCCCCGCTGATCTTTGCAGCGGCTCTATGAGCCGGGGTTTTATCCTGGACAATACCAGTCCGTTGGATCTTTCCACTTGCCCGTTCGATGCGGGGTGGGCGACTAAAGCGACATCTAACCGGATCTTCTTATCTTGGCAGAACCTCGCTGAATGCTCCTTCAGCGAAATTTGTTCCATTATCAGTTATGATGCTATGGGGATAGTCGTACCTTAGGATTATATCTTTGAGGAATCTTACTGCTGTTGCTCCATCACATTTCCGAATTGGTTTCACTTCAATCCATTTGGTGAAATTTTCAACCATGACCAGAATATGGGTCATCCCTCCTTTGGTCGGCTTAAATGGTCCTACCATGTCTAGGCACCATACAGCAAATGGCCATGTAATGGGATAGTTTTCAGCTCCGACATTGGTATGGTGAGTTTTTGTGGCGTATCTTTGACAACCATTACATTTCTCACCAAGTCCTCTGCTTGCTCCAAAGCACTGGGCCAATAAAACCCATGCCGGAAATCTTTTGCTACTAAGGCCCTTGAGGAGGCATGGTGGCCACATTCCCCTTGGTGAATATCCCGGAGTATGTCAAGTCCCTCCCCAGATCAACACACACCGTTGTAGCACTTCTGATTCGGCGTTGATAATTGTATAGGCCTTTGCCTTCTCTGAATTTGCCTTGAACTTATTTCATCATCCGGCAAGATTGCCTCTTTCAGGAAATCAAAATTGGCTTGGCCCAAGATGGCATGGCATAGCCCGGACGGGAAATGGTTCCTCATCACCACTTCCATTGCATCCACCGACATAACTCCCCCGCCGGATTAAGCTATACAATCCTCGGGTTTACTGAGGCAGTCCCCGGGTTTGCTGAAG
>CAJUXJ010001569.1:0-32068 GCA_910589775.1 Avena eriantha
TGAGCATGATATCATTATGATGCAACAATAATAATATGAAGTAGCCAATATCTTACTAGGACAAGTAGCATTACAATTGTTAGACAATTGGGATGCTACAGTGTCATCTCATTATTAATCTTTGGATATCTTTTAGCATTCTAATCCTTTATAAATGTTTAAACTATTACCATTAACATAGTGATGAGAATAACTTATTTATAATCATAATTTGACCATAAGGTATTGTTCATAAGAATAGTACAAACTAGCTTGTAACTTATTCATATGAATAATCATCTTGCTAAAAGAAAGACACACAAACAAGGATTACAAAATTATATTCAAGTCCACTAATCCAAATGATAAACTTTGAGGGAAGAGGTGATGTCGGGCATCAAAATGATTTGCTTGTCGTCATCAAGTCACGTTGCCTCAAATCCAGCAATTCTCAAGCAGATCATCCTGTTTTCACAAAACGAGACAAGTATCAAATACTTTGCAATTTGCAGCAAGTTTTGCAAGAACCACATTTATAATTTGTATATCTAATATATACCTTTTCATCTATGACCTCCATTGCAATCAAGCCCTTCCAAGAGTTCTCAACTCTAATGCAAGATCGCTAAGTGTCTCCAAACATTCCAGACATCAGTATCGAATTATCTCCTAATGGTTATTGTATCAAGAAGAGAAGATCACCTTTTACGAGGATATCCCTCAGGCGTGGGTATTAATCTATGAAGTTGGACCTTTTGCTAAGTTCCATATTAAGCAATATATCCCATGGTCGCAAAGGACCTCAATGGGATAGGCCAAGGTCTACTAAGATATTTGCAAATAGACATCTAGACTAAGTTTATAATAAGAGATCAATTTATAATTGGTCTCCACTAAAACGGTCATCCCTGGACGATTTTAGTGATCGCATGATCCCTATCCTCTGCACTCCCCGATCATCACGACCATCAGTGCAGTATCAAAGGTAGACATCATCCATGTGACTCATGCTCGATCTTTCGATCTCTTGTGTTCCGAGGCATGCTTCATGGCGTGCTAGGCTAGGCTCGCCAAATCTAACTTGTGTGTATTCGCTGTGCAACATGTCTTACACCCACTGTATGCGAACGTAGATATGTTTGACCCCCGATCATCACAGCCGGCCTCATACCGAAGAACTTTCTTGGTGGTGCACACACAAGGGGAACACGGAACGTTGGAATTAAATAGGGGTTATCTTATTTGCTACCATTGAGTATCTAAATACTAGCACACAATAAGATGAAAAAACTGGTATCAACATCATATGTAAAATGTGATATGATATGGTCTTTCTTGCGCCTTGATCTCCATCGAGCGCTCCGACATGATCTCCATCATGCCCTTGGTTTGACGCCAAGTCCACGACGCCTCCACCAGGTCGTTCATCGGAATGATGACTATCACTATACTACTTAGTAATAGAAAAGTAAAACTACTTTAACTTTGTAACGACCAATGCCATATCATAATCACATGCCCTCCTGCAAAATAAAGTTAGACGCCTCTACTTTATCTATTGCAAGTTTTACGTGGTTGTTAGGGCTTTCGCACTAGAACCGTTTCTAAACTACGAACTTTCCAACCACAACATGGATCCGACAGTTGTCTCTATTACACCCCTTTGGGGCCCTCCGTTGTAAATGCTATATCAACTATTGAATGAGAGACAAACACCCGCTAGCCACTTATACGGTACAAGCCGTATGTTGAGCGTGGAACCAGTCTCGCGTACGAATATGCGTAAGGTCGGTCCGGGCCGCTTCATCAAACAATATCGCAATATAAACAAGTACACGTTAGAGCATAACAACTAAGGGATCGATGCCCGCACAATACTTGTGCGTACTGGCCGTACAACACTCCTACGCATAGATCGGCTCTGATACCACTATTGGAGATCGGCGCGGAAAACAAATTTTTTCCTAACGACAGACCCCTGAAACTTAGCCTAGGATCTATCTATGTAGTAATGCGGTAACGACCGAAGCGTAGAGAGTACATACCTTGTAGTCCGTACGCGGTTAACGTACCGCGGGGAACGTGGTTGAAGTAGTCGTACTCGAAGCCGACTCAAGGTCGCGAAGCTCCTCAAGGTCACCCCTTGCTCCTTCTTGATCTTCATCATCTTCATCGTGCAACAGCTTCGGCTCACGACATTTAAGCGCCCCAAGTGTTGTGCCTCTTGTCTTCGTACACATCCGATGCACGATGAGACCTCTGGCTCCCCGATCCCGCCGGGGAGTGCAGAAGTTGATATCCGGCTAGGAATCCCTGCAGCGCAACGACGTACTGCAGGACTACCTCGATCGCACACCCAGACTTGGGGCCATGGTCACAAGGTATAGAGAGAGGGAGGAGGAGAAAATCAACCAAAGGACTTCTCCAAATTGTGTCTAATCCCACCCATGGGCACCCCTTATATAGGCTAAAGGGGTGTACCTTTCTCAAAATCTAAGCCATGTGGGACTAATACCAAAAAGGAAAAGTCAGCAGAAATTCGTACTGCCAAATGGGCTGTTTTTACTCAGCCCAATAGGCAAATAGAAAATAAATAGATAAAAGAAAAAGGGGACAGCAGGCGCTAGCCGGGTGGGCCCTGGCCGCGGCCCACCTCACGCTCAGCCTCACCCCACCGCGGCGGCCTGCCAACCGAGCAGCCCGGGTGGGCCTTTCGCCCCCGGCGGCCCAAGGCGAAAGGAGGCGGCAGGGAGGGGAGCAGCCGGGTGGGCCGGCAGTGGCCGCGGCCTGCCTGGCGGCCTGGCTCCCCTGTGCGCCCGAGTGGGCCGGGGTCGAGCCGGCCGCCCGGCGGCCGTTGGCTGCTGTCTGCCCCCCGTGCGGCACCCTTTATCTGCCGCCGCCCACGAGTATGACCCAGCTCCGTACCGCCCAGTGTGGCGGCAATTATCTGCGCCCACGTGGGCCTGTGCTGTTTTTCTTTTCCTATTTTTCTGCAGCTTTTCTTTTAGGCTAATTCCCTCCAGAAATTTGGCCTAATATAAAAATTGCTTTTATAAATCTTAATATAAATATTATTTATAATATATTAATTCATAATTAACATATAATAAATATATATTTAAATTCCCATTTATCCGAAAACACTTTTCGAGACTTTTCCTTTATTCTTTCTCCGAACAACTTCGGATCTCTCCGTGGAACAATTCCGGCTTTCTCTCTTTCTCTACTGTGATTCCGTCTTACGAATGATCAATGATCAACAGAGGGACTAGGGATATCCATGTGACCCCTATGCATTCCTGATGACAATGTCGCTTGAACCGTCTAAATGTAGCATCCTCTTCCTTTTGTTTCTTGATACAACTTGTCCGAGATCCGATCACTGGTATCCCATACCTTGTTCAATCTTGTTCACAACAAGTTATGTTTTCTTGTTACCGTGATATTACATCCCCGTGACCTAGTCACATGTGGCAACATATATGGATGTAATCTCACCAAGCCGGCCGTATATATCTTTACCCATCATATGGGTGAACAAATCCCGGTCTTGCAGTTACATGTCATCTACTGTTCCTTCGGAATACCCAATGTACACCTTTATAACCACTGTATTACCAGATGGCATTTGATGCAGTCAAAGCAGCCTAAGGAAACAGTGAGTAATATGAGCTCACGGTCTAAGGAGAAGGAGTCTAGGTATAGCTGTTGCAACAATGAACTATATGACTTGATCGTGTTGCAATCCTTCGAGGAATGTCCAACCACATCATTCTCTAATGATATGATCTCGTTGTCAGTCGGCATAAATGCCCATGATCTTGAAACCCAGATCATCTTTGTGACCAACGAACTAGTATGAATAGAGGCTACTAGGGACTTGGTTGTTTCATACCACACCTGTACCAATGTTTCTACTTGGCACAGTTCTAGCACAATATGAAACTATTATAAACTAATTGAGATATGACAATAAAAACCTATTTCTTATTTGCCTCTAGGGCATATCTCCTTCATGACTTCCTCCAATCCATTGAGGACATTGGCGAAGCTCTCAAGGTTTCGTACATGCATAGCATGTCCGACTTTCAGGTGAGGGACAAGGCAAAGGAGATGCCGCAAGCTTGTCTGGACTGGAACATGTCCTACGCGCGAACCTCAGCACAAAACGCTCTCACCATGGTCATGAGCCACCATGGAAGCATGGAAATCTGGCAAGTGACCAGAGGGTACTGCAAGGTGGATGAAGACGGACATGAGCAAGAAATTAAGGCCATCATGGACTCCTGCACCGGATATGGGTGTCATGTAGCTCACTTAACCAGCTACGATACTCCCTTCTTCACCCGCGTGGACACGCCGCCTCCGCCTCCCGAAGAAGAAACCGAAGTTTCCGATGACGCCACACCATGTCGGATGTGGACATCTCAGAACGATATCAAGGCGATGTATCCAGCGAGCCGGCAACTCCTTCCTCTCCTCCCGCATCATAAGTTAAACAGATGTATTATTCTGAAAACATTATGGGTCTGTAAATATTTAGTATGATACTTTTGCTAGTGCTAAGCTTTAATATATTCAGCACTTTTGGTTTAAATTTTTTGTGTGCCTGAAATGTTTTCATAAGCACTTGAACTTTTTTGTCTGTACTTATCGTTTATCTGGCTTCCGCCTCGTCCCATTTGTGAGCCGGCTAAACCTTCAGCACGGAAACTTTGCCGAGCAATGGAGCTCACTTGCTAAACCAGTTTAAACTCGGAAACAAAACCGGCTTCCAGTACCAACAATTCACTACTCGGAAAATGCCTGCATCTGACAATCAGACAAATAACCAAAGTAAAGACTAGAAACTTTAGACATATACCCGAGGGTAGAAATTTTAGAATCGGAAATCTAAACCAGAACGAACATGAGCATAAAGTACTTTCAAGCATTCTGGGATTTTCGACTATGACATGATCATTCGGAAATAAGATGGTAAAAACTTCTTAGAAAAAACTTGAGGCAACCAAGACTTTTATTTCTCACAGAACATGTACATATATATGATTACAAAGAAGAATTCAACTAAGAATAAAAGGGACGTAGCTGAGCAATATTCCACGGTTTGTCTAACTCATCCGGATTTGTACTGCCACCAACTCTCTTTCTCTTCTTAGTAGTAGGTCTTTCTTTGACTGGCCTCATATCAGTCAAGTAGTACGAACCATTGTGCAATACTCGACTAACTAGGAAAGGCCCTTCCCATACAGGGGAAAGTTTGTGCTTTCTTTATTGCACAAGCCGGAGAACCAAATCGCCCTTATTAAAAGACCGGTTTCTGACTCTCTGGCTATGATACTTGCGTAACTTCTGCTGATAGGCTGTTGATCTCATTTCAGCAACAACGCGAACTTCTTCGACTAAGTCGAGATCATTTTGTCGAGAAATCTTGGCATCCTCTTCGATATACGCGGCCACTCTAGGAGAGGTGTGAATCAAATCACTAGGAAGAACTACTTTTGCGCCATAGACCAAGAAGAAATGTGTGTATCCAGTTGACATGTTCGGAGTTGTTCGTAAACTCCATATTACAGAAGGTAATTCCTATGCCCAAGCCCCCGCAGGACGTCGTAGTGGTGCTTCGAGTCTCGGTTTTAGGCCTTGTAGGATTAAACCATTTGCTCTTTCGACTTGTCCATTAGCCTGTGGATGTGCGACTGATGCAATGTCAAGCCGGATATTTTGTTTGTTGCAGAATTCGGCAAGTTCCCCCATAGAGAAATTACTCCCGTTGTCCGTGATAATACTATGCGGATAACCATACCGGATTATAACATCCTCGACAAATCTTTTCGTTGTTGATCCATCACAACTAGTGACGTGTTTAGCCTTAATCCATTTGGTAAACTTATCCACCATCACTAAGAGGTGAGTAAATCCACTTGGAGCTCGTTTAAAAGGTCCTACCATGTCAAGCCCCCCAGACCGCGAAAGGCCATGTTATAGGTATTGTTCTCAGCTGATCAGCCGGAACGTGAGCTTGTTTGGCGTACTTTTGGTAGCCTTTGCACGTCTTGACTAGCCATTCGGCATCTTCCTTGGCTGTAAGCCAAAAAAACCGTGTCTAAAAGCTTTTTCCACTAAAGATTTGGCTGTAGCATGGTGACCACACTCGCCTTCGTGGATTTCTCTTAAGATTTCCACTCCTTCTTCTGGAGATACGCAGTGCTGAAAGACCCCAAATATACTCCTCTTATAGAGCTCCCCTTTTACTACAGTATAGGCTTTTGCTCGTCGGATAATCTGTCGGCTCAAAACCTCGTCTTCGGGTAATTTGCCATCTACCAAATAGTCAAGGTAGGGTTGGGTCCAGCTGGGAATTACAGCCAGAACTGCTCTTAGAGGTGAGTCGGATTTGGTCGGATATTCTTCGTCCACTCCCTTTATTGAGGGAACTTTGAGGTGCTCCAGAAAAGCGCCATCCGGGACCTCTTTTCGTGCAGAGCCTATTCGAGATAGTGCATCTGCTTCCTTATTTTCTGCTCGAGGGATGTGTTGAACCTCAAACCCTTCGAACGATTTAGATAAATCATCCATGACAGCTTTATATGCTGCCACGTGCTTATTTGCATTACAATTATCCGACAGTTGCTAAGCAACAAGATCCAAATCTCCGTAACACATCAAACGTCGGATGCCGATATCCTTAGCAATCTGGATTCCATGCAGCAGTGCTTCATACTCGGCAATATTATTTGTCGCTGTGAAGTGGATCTACAACACATATAGAAGTTTATCTCCTTGGGGTGATTTGAGCACCACACCAGCCCCCGAGCCCCCGCGAGCCTTAGACCCATCAAAATATAGGGTCCAATATTCCGAGTCAGGGAGAGTCATATTCTCCTTCATCTCTGTCCAATCAGCAACAAAGTCAGCAAGGATTTGGGATTTGATTGTTGTCCGAGGTTTGTACTCAATATCGAAAGTTGAGAGCTCTAGGCCCCATTTGGCGACACAGCCTGTGGCATCACTGTTGTTGATTATATCTCTCATGGGAGCTGTGCTCACCACGGTAATTGGATGCTCCTGAAAATAGTATCGTAGCTTACAAGATGCCAAGAACACACCATAAGCTAGCTTTTGATAGTGCGGACACCGCTGTTTTGATTCTGTCAAGACCTCACTGACAAAGTAGGTCGGATGCTGCACCAAGTGTTACTGATTTTCTTCCGATCTCTCCACTACCATGACAATACTAACGACTTTGTTTGTCGCAGCCAGATAAAGCAACATCGGTTCCTGTGGTTCCGGTGCAGCAAGGATAGGAGCAGATGAGAGTACTTTTTTCAGGTCTTGTAACGCAGCTTCTGCTTCATCGGTCCACACAAAATCCTTGGTTTTTTCAGGAGTTTATATAATGGTGCGGCTCTTTCACCGAGCCGGCTTACGAACCGACTGACTGCGGCAATGCAGCCAGTTAGTCTTTGTACGTCTTTTGGGCGAGTTGGCCTGGAAATATTGAGTATAGCCTTGATTTTGTCTCTGTTCACCTCTATGCCCCTTTGGGACACGATGAAACCTAACAATTTTCCGGCTGGGATTCCAAAGAAACATTTCTACGGATTAAGCATGATGTTGTATTTTCGTAGATTGGCGAACGTTTCCTCCAAGTCGGAAATCAATGTTTCCTTCTTTTTGGACACCAACGTAATATCATCCACATATGCATGTACATTGCATCCGATTTGATCGTGGAGGCAACGTTGCATTGTGCGTTGGTATGTAGCTCCTGCGTTCTTCAGCCCAAAGGGCATCGTAACAAAATAGAAGGTTTCGAAGGGGGTTATGAATGAAGTTTTGACTTTGTCATCCGAATTTGGTGATAACCGGAATATGCGTCAAGAAAACAGAGGAGTTCCGAGCTTACCATAGAATCGATAACTTGATCAATCCTAGGCAGAGCGAATGGATCTTTGGGGCAAGCCTTGTTCAAGGCAATATAATCAACACACATCCTTAATCAGTGGTGTCCTTTTTAGGGACCATTACAAGATTGGCCGACCACTCAGTGTGGATGACCTCTTCTATAAATCTGGCTAACTCGAGCCGTGCTAGTTCTGTAGCTATTGCCTTATGCTTTTCATCGCCGAACCGTCACAAGGACTGTTTGATAGGTTTAGCATTCGGGTTTACATTTAAAGAGTGCTCGGGAAGTTCCCTAGGTACTCCGGTCATGTCAGATGGCTGCCATGCGAAGATATCTTGATTTGCTTAGAGGAACTTGACGAGCGTGCTTTCCTATGCGCTATCTAGGCCTACACCTATCTGGGTCACCTTGGAGGGGTCATCATCCTTCAATGGCGTCTTCTTCATCTCTTATGATGCCTTGACCTCCGGATTCAGCTTTGTCACCTCCTTCTTCGTTGATGGCATCTCGGACAGATCTATGCTCTTCTTGATCTCCTGGTACTCCTGGGCATGCATCACGGCTTCAGCAAAGGCGGCATTTCTATCCTCGTACTCTCGCGCTTTCTTCAGGTCTCCCCTGATGGTGATCATGCCATTGGGACCTGGAATTTTCATCATATTGTAAATGTAACACGGACGAGCCATAAAAGCCTAGTAAGCCGGATGTCCAAATATAGTGTGGTACGCGCTCTTGAATGGGACCACTTCGAAGGAAAGTGCCTCCGTCCGATAGTTCTTTGAAGTTCCAAAGGTAACATCCAAAGTGATTTCTCCCAGGGAATTTGCTTGTCTTCCTACGACAACCCCGTGAAAGATCACAGAGATGTGGTTCAGCTGGGTCTCATCCGGCGTAGCGTTTCGACATATAGAATATTAATACTGCTGCCACCGTCCATGAGAGTTTTGGAGAAACCATAACCATCAATAAGTGGATTGATGATTAAGGCGTATTTTCCTCGCATGTGTAGCTTAGGCGGATGATCAGCACGGTTAAATGTGATTGCCACTTTCGACTAGTCCAAGAATTGAGGGACAGCCGGAACTGTTGCGTTGAGCTCATGTAGCACTGCCTTTTTGACCTTTGCTGGTTGAGATCCGAGGAAGGTGACCGTAAGTGTCTTTTTGGTCGGAAATTTTTTCTTCCCTTCCGGCTTGGGATTTGAAGCATCAGCTTCCTCCATGTCGGAATCTTCCTTGGTCTCTTTATCCTTTTCGGGATTCTTCTTTCCCTTCTTCCGCTTAGCTTTGTAGCCAGTGGTACCATCTCTCTTAATGTCGTAACTGAAATGACACTCGGCGTTTGTGTGGGACGAGCCCCCATTGGCATCTAGGTGATGCACACATGGGTTATTGGCAATGTCGGCCCAGGAGTAGGTTTTGCCAGGCTGCTGATCTCCTCTACCTTGAACTCTTGACGTCCCACGACCGCGTCTGTGGCCACCGCCACATCCTTCTCGCCCTCCAGACCCGAAAGTAGCAGTGACTACTGCCGTTTCCGTATTGGGCTTTTCTTCCGAGGTATTCTTGCGCTTCTAAGCTTGTTGATGTGGTTGTTTTGTTGACTATGGCATAGCCAGGGCGTTGAGTAATCCCTTTGCGTCATCGTCACCATCTGCATACTTGCTCGCTGTTTCTATCATCTCTCCCAAATCAGTGACTTTGTCACACTTCAAGCGATGACGTAATAAACCAATTGGGAGACCTGCAATGAAAGCTTCAATTGCAGTTTGGTCATTTACTCCCTCACAGGAGTTCTCGGCGTCGATCCATCATCTAAGATAGTCTCAGCAAGTTTTCTCCAGCTTTCTGGGTGCAACGCTGTAGGTCTCTGACCATACAGGGCCTCCGGTATGTGCCTTCGAAATTCCGAAAGAACGCACTTTGCATGTCATACCAGTTGTGGATGGTGTTCTCTAGAAGTTCATTGAGCCATGATCGTGCTGTCTTCCGCAACATAAGTGGGATATATCGGGTTGCAACCAGGCTGTTTCCGCCTTTGGCGATGCAGCAAGCTTGGAAAAAATCCTGTAGCCAAGTATCTGGGCGAGCTATGCTGTCGTAGGCCTGAATATGTCTTGAGATAGCAAATCCTTCCGGCAATCTTGTAGCTCTTATGCGTGGTCCGAAGCATTTTGGGCCCACGTATATGTCATCGTTTTCATAGCGCCACGCCTCTATATTGGAGTTGATCATGTGCCTTGCGTCATTTGGGGATAAAGATCGTCCCGAGTGACGGCTATGGCTGCGATGCCTTGGAGCCGGACTTCGGGTTCTGCCACCACCTCCTCCACCACGACGCCCTCCTTGGCCTCGTTGGGAGCCATTGTGATGGCTACTTGGTGGAGAGGGTGGAGCATCTGGGTTATTTCCGGCTGATCGCCGGCCTCCATCCAGAGCGTCATTATTTTGGTTCCTCGGAGGGTCTTCATTGTGACGAGCCCCCTGCCGGCTTGACTCGGCGTGGTTTTCGTCGTTCCTTCGTCCGTTACTCCTACCATGATGGGGCTTAGCCAGACGGTTTGTAGGTCTAGGAGATGGCTTCCTTTGACGGTCCTCCTCCCGACGTTTTTCTTTGTCTTCTCCCCTACGACCGTTTGACTCTCGTCGGGGAGGGTTTCTCGGATACAGTGCAGCAATTACTTCTTGCTCGGCGGCTGGAGCAACATTGCGCCAGTCACGTGCATCTCTGTGGTGCTGTCCTGATGATCCGGTTCTGGAGTAGTTGTCTTCCTGTTTGTCGGAATGGTGATGCTATTCCGGAACATGTTGGGGCCTTATATCATTCTAGGCTGAGTCCGTGCGACATTGGTCGGATTTGGAGACTAGTTTTCCGCTTCCGGATTTCGTAGCCCTTTGCTGTTCCAGACCCTTGGTGAGTAGCTTAATGCCCAATCGAACCTGCTCTAGGCCTGGATTATTTGACAAGATATCCCGTACCGCAACATTGTTTTGTACCGGTGTTGGATACACCAGATCTCCTTTGCTGTCGAGACGAGGCATCCCTGGGTCTCCTTCGAAGAGAACCTTGTTTGCTTCCAGGAATTGATCGTCATGTGTGTGACGTTTCCAGGTCTTCTGATGCTGCCGAGAGATGTACTTCTCCGCAGTTGCCATGCGTTTCTTCTCCTCCTCGATGTTTTTGGCTTCATCCATGAGTTGTTGACGACGCGCTTCTAAGGCATGGGACCTTTCATCAAGCTCTTCGGCAGTAAGTTCTGCAGCTGTAGGGATAGGTGTGGTTAATGCAGCATCGATGAATTTATGTGCACCTTCAGTGATCATGTGTCCATCCACCGATTCTTCTTTGGGCTCGTCTGGGATAAGTGATCCATCCGAGTCTTCCTCGTATTCCTCGGCAATCACTTCCTCTGGCGGAAGGTCTTTTGCCAGGGTCATGTTCTTCTTGTTCTTCTTCTTTGCCTTCTTGGCAGCGCCGGTAGCAAAGACGGATTTGGGTCCGTTTCCCGGAGTCAAGCTCTGATCGGTACTTTCGGACATCTGAACCTCAGGATTATCTCCAATTTCTATGTCATCCTGCTCTTTGGGAGAGTTTTCCCCAGATCCTTCATCCATGGCTTCTTCTTCCTCTACAACTTTGGAGTTACACTCCTCTTTATACTCCACGGAGAACTTTCGGAAATCTGCTGACGTCATCGATTCATCCGAGGATGCAGGTACGTCGGAGTTTGTTCCGACCGCCTCCAGAACTGAGTCGGTGTTTTCTCCAGCATCGGCAGAGATGGATCCGGATCCAACATACCCGACAAAGTGTGATGCTCCCCTCCTGAGATAACTGTGGTCTTCATAGTAGGCTTCGTCGAAACGTTTGATGGTCTCGAGGATTTCATCTATGCCTGAGTTCTGCATCATCATACGCCTTAGTGTGTATCTCAGGAAAGGCCTATCCATCCCGGCGTCGCCAGAGCCAGAACTGTCGTCGTTGTTGTGCTCCTCCTGGATTTCGACTTCAGCAGGTGGGTCGATCTAGGATTCGGTCTCTCCAGGGAGATCCACTCTAGATTTGACTTGGACCGCTAGGTCTGCGTCAGGCTCGGATTTCTCCACTACCTCTGCTATTGGTGCGGGCTGGGTGGGATTAGGGTTTTTTGAGATCCAGAACTTTTTCGCCTCCACGGACAAAGGGGACCCAGAAATTTCTTGTGCCTCTATCATCACGGCTGGGGTGGGTGGGGTAGGTTTAGCAAAGCCGACGTAAACATCCATCTCGCCAAAAGACATGATGGTGTAGGCATTCACAGCCTCCCTAGCCGGAATCCAGGTCTCATCGAGAACGATGAGAGGGACGTCGCTGGCGTAGAGGATGCGACCGACGGCGATAGTCTCGCTGATTCCGATTCTTGTTGATTCCGCTCGGAGCGTAGATCTGAAGCTCACTTGCCCCACGGTGGGCGCCAACTATCGTCGGATTGATGACAAGTACGCCATGAGGGGGTCCTCGAGGCGTGCGGAAGAGAGGGGTGTGAGACGTACGATGATCACACAAGTTTACCCAGGTTCGAATCCGCCGGCTTTGGATGGATCCTACTCCTGCTAGCAATCCAGTAATACGGCAGAGCCGGAATATGGGTTACAAGGGTTTGCCTGTGCGAATAGAGATTTTAGACTATTGAGGGTGCCCTGAAGGCTCTCCCTAGGTCGGCTTATATAGATATCCGGCCTAGGGTTTACAGGAGAGATCTATTCGGCTACGACTAAGAGTCAGTTACAAAGTACATCTTGAACTACAAGTAACACTATGGGCCTAGGTCGGTAAGTCTTCTGGGCCTTCCCGTAGTCGGACTAGACTCCGTCTTTTCTCCCTGAAGCAAAGCTCTAACCCGAAGTGGGCCACCCTGGTCAGTGAGGAACTGTGAGGATACCCAGAAAGTATATCCCCAACAGATGCGATACCATTCCAACTTTACCGTACAACCACAATACCTGAGTTCGGTAGGGCTTAACTGGAAGCTTATGTGTCTTAGTATGGGTTCCCTCGCGGAAAGAGGTTGAGATGAGGCTACCTCGTGAATGTGAATGTCCACCTATGTAGTTCCAGGGATGGCGGATGGCCATGGCTGGGAGGCCAAGCTCATAGGGAGGTGCCTATACTAGAGTGTGTAATTGAAAGGTTAGGAGATTGATTATCCGCATACCAAGTATAATGATTCAGGGTTATCCCTGACAGATGTATCGAATTTTGTGGTGAAAGTGTACCACCTCTGCAGAGTGTCAAACTATTCGAATAGCCGCGTCTGCAGTCATGGACAGTTGGATGGCCATACCGTTCCATTGTCATATGTTTTCAAAATGACTTGTGACTTGAAAGACGACTTTGACTTGACCACAACAGGGTCATGGACATGAAACTAGGTTCCCAATTAAGTAATCTAGATAACTAAAATAGGTCTTTACTACTAAGTACTTATGAAATAAAACTTGCTTATTACAAACAAGCTTAGAGCTTAGGATTCCTACTAGAATTATCTTACTTACATCATTGATAGTTTGCCAGTACTTTAAGAGTACTCATGGATTTGTCCCTGGCTATTCCCATGGCCAGACTATGAAGAGGACTATCCGGAGGATGGACAACAGGATGTCTATGATAACTAGGATCATCTCCCATCGTTAGTATTGCCCGTGACAATGAAGATAGAGCCTCTACTATGTTATTTTCCGCTGCTTTGATATGTATTAAGACTTGATCATGAGATCAACTATTTGTAAGACTATTATGGTTTGTAATGGATGATGTACTGTGCTACCAATTCTGTTATGTCTCGCAAAAATGGTAATCCTGGGTTTGCGATGTTCGGCATAACAGGCACCTAGACTTAAAAATCCGGGTGTTCACAAGTTGGTATCAGAACCATCCTAACCATAGGAGACCCTAGTTAGAATGGACGTCTGAAAAACTTAGTTTCAGAAAAAGGAAGTGAGGTTTTATGAAAACCTATTCTCACTCTTATCCCTGAGATTCTTTCAAAAAGAGATCACTTGTTCCTCAATTTTTTTGCAATCCTACATAAAATTTGAGACACTTGATCACCTCACTAACTTACTCATCCTAATTGCTTATAGATGGAAGTCACATATAGCAAGTTCTACCAGCTGGGCAACGGAGGTGAGCTCATCTTTGAGAGGGATTTGGGACAACTCGCGGAGTTTCTTGGACGCCCGCACCCGGAGTTCTTTGGAGCTCAACTCAACGAACAACCCAGAGGAGAACTACAGTTGTTGATCATTGCCGATGTGAGATGCAAAATGGAGCCACCTACCTCGGAGAAGATCTAGTTCAGCTTGAGGGAGAACAACTGGCTGGATGGGCTAGCTAGAGCCATGTAGGAGGCACTTGCTCGTCTGTGTGGGCAGAATATCAACCAGATCGTTGGCACCCGCTTCGCTCACTATGCAAGACGTGACTCCATGGGATAGCCCTTGGCCATGCCAGGACATCCGGAGCTGAAGCATCATGTGGATTGGTACGTCGTAAACATATCTATAATTTTTGATGCTCCATGCTTATTTTATATCAACTTTCTTATGTTTTGTTTAAACTTTGAGGTATTTTTATACATTTTCTAGAACTAACCTATTAACGAGTTGCCACAGTGCCAGTTGCCTGTTTTCTACTATTTTTGGTTTCAGAAAAGCTAGTAAGGAAATATTCTCGGAATTTGACGGGACAAAAGCCAAAGTCAATATTTTACCAGAAGGAACACGAAGTCCGAAGGGCAACCTAAGTGGGGCCAGGAGGCGGCCACACCATAGGGTGGTGCGCCCCTTGGGCACGCTAGGCCCTGGTGTGGGCCCCTCGGGCGGTCACCAACCTTGCCCCTTCGCCTATAAAAGTACCCTGATGTAGAAACCCTAGGTACCTGAACAAAAATTCCATGAAAGTACGTAGCGGCCGCTGATGGGGATATGCCAAAGGGGGTATGCCCAGCAGGACGTTCCGATTGGGCCGAAGGGCCTATGAGTGCACCTGGAGGATGGTGACTGGACTACAACGGAAGGAGAGGCCCGGCGACTGGCGACTGGAGGCCCAGGAGCGTAACAGAAGCCTAGTCGGATTAGGTTAAAACCTCTGAATCCTTATCTTGTTCGGTGGTAGCTTGTAAACCCTAGCGAGGTGTCTCATATATAAACCTCCCTAGGGTATCCTAGATGGACACGTTCCATCATACACCCCCTCAAGCGACTCGCTGCATAGCTGCCGAGCTCGCCACCCTGTAACTTGCCCTCCAATAATCTAATCTAGCAGGAGTAGGTCTTTACCCTCCGGGGGGCCGAACCTGGGTAAACCCATGTGCATCCACCCCCATCTCACACCGCAGATGGCTGCCAACTCTTCCTAACGAAACACTCAATTGCTGCCAGTGGCAGCGACTGCCGTGGCCATTTCCATGACAGTGGCGCCCACCGTGGGGCATAGCGGGACTGGCCTGAGTTCTGCGGTGAGACCCTACTCGCCGGTCGATCGGCCGCTCGCCACCGGTCACATGATCGCCATCGACAGGATCTTACAGATCCTGCCCAGCAGCTACATCCCGACGTAACGCCCAGTCACTCACGGCACGGTGATGCCGGTCGGCTCCATCAATCTCTTCGTCGGCTTCGCCGGCGCGGTCGACCCAGCTGCAATGGTGATCGTCAGCGGATCGCTGCCGCACCAGCACCGCATTACGACCCACCTGAACTCCAACATCCAGGGCCGCGTCCTAAACTTCAACGACGAGAACGACCCGCGCACGCGCCGCCGAGCACGAATACTGCGAGAACGCGCCGCCAGACGGAAGCAACCCCGCGAGACCACCACCTGGTGCACCGGCAACCGGAGCCCCTCCACCACCCATGCGCTGCGTGCCCCTGCCAGACCAACCGTGGATCATCATCTCTCCTCAAGCCCGCGACGCAATTGGGTTACCAATATACTCCACCCCGATGGACAACATCGTCGCGACCGACGCCGCGATCGCCAACCTTGGCGTCCAAGGCGACGACGCGCTACAGATCCAGTACGCCAAGACCCTACTCGTTAGGGTCGTCGAGCAACAAGCCGCGAGAGTCGACCCGCGGGGGCGGATGTACTCCCGCTCATCAGCAAGCAGGGCGGCATGAAGCGGCCACCCCACCGTGGCCAACACATTGATTTGCCCACCACCCCAGCCCCTGGCAAACCAACCATGGGCCGCCAATCCCGCGCTGTCAACCAACGAGCCGCGACCGGCGAATAACACGGTCGCCGCCAGCGGGCAGCCCCTCGACGCCCGAACAAACATCATCAACAACCAGGCGTGGCGGTCGCGCCAGCCTAACGACCTGAGACACACCCTCACCAACCATGATGACCCGGAACCAAGAGGCTCGCTCAGTCGAGTCGGGCCACAATGCTTCGGGCCCATGATTCGCGGGGAAAAATACACCGCCAACTTCAAGGCCCCCAAGGAGATCGAAAAGTACGACCCGACGTATGATCCCGCCGTCTGGCTGGACACATACGTCATGGCAATAGAAATCGCAGGCCACACCGACCTGCTCGCCGCTTGCTACCTCCCCCTGATGATGGAGGGTGCGACCCGACAATGGATCAACACGCTCCCCGCCGACAGCATCGATTCCTGGGAAGAAAAGCGGGACGCCTTCTCCAGGCCCTTCGAGGGCTCTTACACCCGCGCCACCACCATAGAGGACCTGGAGCGATGCATCCAGGGACAACGCGAGTCGACTCGCCGTTGGATCCAAAGATGGCAAGAACTATGGATCAATGCCTCTGGCATCCACCCAGACACGGCGATACATTGCTTCAAGAACGCGTGCCGGTACGAACCCCTGGTCTCTAAGATCAAGAGGGTCTACCAGACGCTCGACAACATCCTCGACCTCCTCGAGATCGCCAAACGCTACGCGGAGGAGGACCCCAACCAAGACTCCAACGACGAGTCGGGAGGAAGACGCCGCACCAGCATTCACGACAGCGGGCGCCTACGCGACATGCGCTACAACAACACCCCCATCACCGGCAAGCGCCGCATGGACGGGCGAGTCGACTTCGTCGCCAACGCCAGCTACGGCCAGCGCGACTCCAAGAACTACCGTCGTGATGGAGGAAACTACCGCGACAGTGGAAACTACCGCTCCAACAACACAGCAAGGCCGAAATTCGACCCTACTGCCCTGCTCAATCAGCCCTGCATCTACCATAGCAGGGAGGGAAAACCCACCACCCACACCACCGCTGATTGCCACTCTCTCAAAGAGATTGAGAAGGCGAGGCGAGCAAGGGAGGACCCCAATAACAACCCACCTTGGGACAACGGGAACGGCGGCAGCTTCGGCACCACCGTCGGCTCGCTACACACCTTCACCAGACTCGGCACCAAACGCAAGAAGAAGGTGCTCGCCCGCGCGGTCGCCGTCAACATGGTGACACAAGTCGACATCCCTCGCTTCCTCAACTGGTCCGAGTAGAGTATCACCTAGAGCCGCCAGGACCACGTGCCAAGGATTGAATACCCAGGGCTTGTCGCCCTGGTAGTCAGGCCCAAGGTGGCTGACTACTGGCTGCCCAAGACACTAATGGACGGTGGGAGTTCCATTAACATCCTGTACCTGGACACGTTCAAGAGGCTCCAGCTCCCAGAAACAGCCATTGAGCCAACCCTAACGACCTTCCACGGCATCGTCCCCGGTCGGAAGGCATACCCGATCAGGAAGGTGACGCTGCCAGTCACCTTCGGCACTCCGACAAACTACCGCATGGAGAGGATCGTATTCGAGCTGGTGAACTTCCGCAGCCCCTACCACTGCGTCCTGGGTCGCTAGGCATTCGCAAAATTCATGGCGACCCCGCACTACGCCTACAACATGATGAAGCTCCCTGGGCCAAGCGGCATCATCACCGTCCACGGTGACCCCGACATGGCCATGGAATGCGAAGACAAAGGCACCGAGCTCGCCGACGCCGTCATCGCCGCGAAAACCGGCCACACGGAGGAGCTCGCGAAATACGCGGACAACATTAACAAGGACAACCCCACCATCCTGAAGAAACCAACCGCTGTGAACTCCACGTTCGAGGCGACCATCCACACCCGCACCGTCGAGCTCGTCCCAGGCGACACCAGCCAGACGGTCACCATTGGGGCGCACATGAGCCCCGCATAGGAAAGCGCGCTTATCGAGTTCCTCCATGAGAACCGCGACATCTTCGCATGGAAGCCATCTGACATGCCAGGTGTCTCGAGGGAACTTGCTGAGCACAAACTCAACGGTGACCCCAAAGTGCGACTAGTAAAGCAGTTGCTACGACCCTTCAATGAAGAGCGACGTCGAGCAATCGCTGAAGAAGTTCAGCGCCTACTAGCCGCAGGCTTCATCCGGCCAATCAAATACTCCAAGTGGCTGGCAAACCCTGTCCTAGTTCTAAAAAAGAACAACACATGGAGAATGTGCATCGACTACACCAACCTCAATAGCGCCTGCCCAAAGGAGGAGTTCGTCCTACCACGCATCGATCAGATCATCGACTCGACCGCGGGATTGGAGTCGTTGTGCTTCCTTGACACTTACGCTGGTTATAACCAGATCAAGATGGCGGCCGAGGACGAGGAGAAGATGACGTTCATTACGCCATTTGACGCCTTCTGCTACACGTTGATACATTGCAAATGTATCTATAATTTTTGATGTTCCATGCTTAGTTTTATCCACTTTCTTGTGTTTTGTTCCAACTTTGGAGTACTTTTCATATGATTTCTTGGACTAACCTATTAACAAGAGCCACAGTGTCAGCTGCCTGTTTTCTGCTGTTTTTGGTTCCAGGAAAGTCAGAAAATGAATATTCTCGGAATTGGACGGGACAAAAGCCAAAGTGCCTATTTTTCCGGAAGGGATCAAGTACCAGAATACGAGACGGAGAGGGGCCAGGGGCCGGCCACACCACCTGGCCGCGCAACCGGGCTTGGCCCGCGCCAGGGGTGGTCTGGCCGACCCCAGCACCCCCTCGGCCTCTCATTCCGCCTATAAGTTGCCCTCGGGACGAAAACCCTAAGGACCCAATCAAAAATCCATGAAAGAGTCTGTAGCCATCGTCATCTCCATCCCTAGATCGGGAGGGATCTGAAGCTCTTCCCGGCACCCTGCCGGAGAGGGGAATTCACCCTGGAGGTCTTCTTCATCACCATGCAAGCCTCCGATGTGATGCGTGAGTAGTTCATCCTTGGACTACGGATCCATGTAGTAGCTAGATGGCTGGTTTCTCCTCCTTTGTGCTTTCGTTTAGATCTTGTGAGCTCCGTTCATGATCAAGATCATCTATTTGTAATTCATACATGTTGTGTTTGCGGGGATCCGATGGATATTGAGATGCTATTTCAGATTGATTATTGATTCTATCATGTCTTTGTTATTTGAGATCTTTCATGCTTTCCGTTGTTAGTAGCTATCTTGGCCAAGTAGATGCTAGCAACTCCAAGAGTTAGTATTTATGCTCGATAGTGGGTTCATGCCTCTGGTAATCTGGGGAAGTGACAGAAATCTCTAAGGTACTAGATGTGCTGTTGCTACTAGGGAGAAAACAACGATCCTTTGTTCATAGAACAATTGTATTGTTTACTTTACACGCAGTTCGTAAAGCAATAATCTGTTGCTTGCAACTTAATACTGGAGGGGGTTCGGATGATAACCTGAAGGTGGATTATTAGTCGTAGATGCAGTTGGATGGCGGTCTATGTATTATGTTGTAATGTCCAATCAAGTCTCAAAGGAGTTAAGATGATTAGTATATGCATATATTGCTTTCTCGGTGTTTGTCAATTGCCCCGCTGTAATTTGTTCATCCAGCATGTTATCTATCTAAGGAGAGCCACCTCTAGTGAACTATGGATCCCGGTCCTTTTACTTTACATACAATCTACAACTATTTACTGCTTTGTGTTTACTTTCTGCAAACTTCTACTTCTTTCCATTCGATACGTTTAATCCTTTGTTTTCCGCAAAACATGGTGATATTGACAACCTCATCGCAAGTTGGGGACAAAGTTCTGTGGTTGTGTTGTGCAGGTCTCCACGTTGCTACCGGTAGTGCGCCCTGCCAAAGCTCATCCAGTAACACCTTTGGGGTGTTTCCTTGCTCCTACTGGTTCGATTAAACCTTGGTTTCATAATTGAGGGAAAACTTTCTGCTGTGCTCATCATACCTTCCTCTTGGGGTTCCCAATGAGCTCTACGTCGATCATCGGGTGCATCACACGTCCATGACGTTCGGCCTCAAGAACGCAGGCGCCACATACCAGAGGTGCATGCAGGAGTGTCTAGCGAGCCAAATTGGCCGCAACATTCACGTCTACATCGACGACGTGGTGGTAAAATCCACCCGCCAGGACGACCTGCTCGCCGACCTAGCCAAAACCTTCGCAAACCTGCGGAGGTACAACATCAAGCATAACCTCGGAAAATGCACCTTCGGCGTCCCCAACGGACAACTCCTGGGATATGTAGTCTCCAAGCGAGGCATCGAAGCCAACCCCACCAAGATCGACACCATCGCGCGACTCGGGAAACCCGAGTGCCTGCACGACGTCCAGAAGTTGGTAGGGTGAGTCGCGGCCCTCAGTTGCTTCATCCCCCGACTAGGCGAGAAGGCAATGCCCCTCTACCGCCTGATGCGCAAGAACCCCACGTTCCAATGGGACGCGGAGGCCGATGATGCACTCAAAGCGCTCAAAGAAGTGCTACTAGCGGCCCCACTACTCGCTGCTCCACTCGACAAAGAGCCAATGCTCGTTTACATTGCGGCCTCTACTCGAGTCGTTAGCACCGTGATGGTTGTCGAACGACCAGAAGAGAGCAAGGAGCGCCCCATACAGCGCCCCGTCTACTACATCAGTGAAGTCCTAACGGACTCACGACAACGCTACCCGCAATACCAAAAACTGGTGTACGCAGTATTCCGAGCACAACGGCGACTCCCACACTACTTCTAGGAGCACCCAATCACGGTGGTCTCCTCCACGCCCCTGCAAGACATCATACGCAATTGCGAGGCGACCGGGTGAGTCGCCAAGTGGGCCGTCGAAATCGGCATCCACAACATCAAATACGAGCCTCGCAAAGCGATCAAGTCACAAGCCCTGGCTGATTTCCTTGCAGACTGGGAAGAAGCACAACAGCCAGAGAAGCTCTCGTACCTCCACTACTGGTCACTCCATTTTGACGGCTCCAAGAACGCCGACGACGCAGGGGCTGGGGTCATACTGACCTCTCCCAAAGGAGACAAGCTCCGCTACGTGCTCCACCTCAACTTCAAGCCCTGCACCAACAACATGGCAGAATATGAGGCCCTCCTTCACGGCATGAGAGCCGCTAAGGAGATGAACGTCAACCGCCTATGATGCTATGGCGACTCCGACCTAGTCGCCGGCCAAGTCACCGGGACATGCGACGCCGTCTCCCCAACAATGATCGCGTACCGCCAAGCTGTCGACCAGTTGGGAGGACACTTTGATGGCTACTCCATCGAGTGGATCGGCAAGTGCAAAAACGAGGAGGCAGATGCCCTCTCCCGCATCGGATCGACCTGACAAGCGCCACCAGTAGGCATCTTCCTCGACATCATCCACAAACCGTCGGTCAGCCCACCAAAAGAGATCGACGTCGGGATCCCACTGCAACGAGAACCGGCCTTAGTCACCATGGTTGGGGGAACCTAGCGACTGGACAGCACCATACGTCGCCTTCTTGGAACACAAACTCCTACCAAGCAATGAGACAGAGGCGCGAATGATCGTGCGCCGCTGCAAATCCTTCGTCATCATCAACGGCGAGCTCCATAGACGCAGCGTGACCGGCGTGTTCCAGCGCTGCGTACAGCCACAAGAAGTCCGCAAGATCCTCCAGGACATTCACGCCGGCGACTGCGGCCATCACGCCGGTGCCAAGTCGCTAGTCACCAAGGCCATGCGGCACGGTTTCTACTGGCTCACCGCACACGCCGACGCCACCAACATCGTCCAACGATGCGTCGGGTGCCAGAAGTACGCCCACCAGACGCACCTCCCTAGCTCGGCACTCAAGACCGAGAATATCATTTTGCCGCCCGAAAGTTGGGGTAGCCAGGCAACGCGGTACCCAAGTTGATTTTTATCACCGCGATTCGAAAAGTTGAGGCGCAATTGCTGAGAGGGGTCTTTCGAGTGAATGATGGCCAAACCCAATATTTTCAAATCGCGCCCATTAAGTCAGGATATCCCGTTACACTAGTTCCTGCTGTGCCCCTCCTTCGCCGGTCACTCTTCTTAGCCACCCTACACGTGTCGTAGGGGCAAATCCATTACTGTACTAACTCTCGACACTGAATCTTGCTGCGACGGCGGCAATGGCCCCTTTTCTTCCCTTCCCCGGCCCTAAATCTGCCGGCGGCCGAGGACCTTTTTTCTCCCTCCCTTGACACTGAATCTGACGGCCATGGCCCAACATGTCTTGCAAGGCGAAGGTTGTAGCTACGTCGCCGACTGAAAAGGGTCCGTCGGGGCCCAAGTCTGGGGCTCAACACGTAGCAGCGGCGAGGTCTTCAGTCCCGGTTAGCGAGGAGGCTAGCAAGGAGCCTGCTCCGAAGGTACCTACGAGCAGCGGGTTGAAGATAAAAGCAAGGCCGGCGGCAGATTTTTCGGCTCCGGTGGGCCGATGCAGCACTCAGATCTCGAAGAAAAAAACCCGGGAGAAGAGCGAGAGGTGAATTTTTCTTATATGTGCCTTATCTTGCAAGTAGATTAGTTACGGCATAATAGAATCGAATGAACTGAAATGTTCCCATTTTTAATCAAATTAGGCACAGTTTTGATACAAGTGACCTATATGAGTTCACAGTTCATGTTCGGCAGTACACTACAAAGCTTGATTTTGGTTGCGAGAGGGTTGTGTCCGGGCAAGATGTGCATCTGCTTGTGAATTACAAAGAGGTTGTGTCTGTTTCGTAGCTGGTAGATATGCTTGCCGCTAGAATTCCCTGGGGTTCTAGACAGAGGACAAAATTGGTCTGGCGCAACATGAATGATACCTATCAGCAAATTGAGCACTCCCATGAGCTTCAGATGGTTTGGGAGTGTTGTGCAGCTGATCGTAAGGTGAAAGTTGAAGCGATGATTGATGATATGTATGCAGATGCTGGAGATCTTGCTGCCAGAGCTTCCGCTCCTAGAGAATACGGACCAATAGATGCTGATCTAGATAACTTCAGTATACGCATAGAGGTGGATTCATACATGGCAAAACTTGATGAGGGAGTTAATAAGCCAGTTTCGTCATGTACTGTGGAGATCACTGTCGATTCCAAAAACATAACTCTTGATGAAATGAGAGAGATGATCGGTAAGGAAATCAGTATTGGCCCTAAGCAGATGGCAAAAATCCGGTGGTGGCATCATAAGAAGCAGCAATTCATAGATGTTTTGTATACTGAAGATCTTATGCAGATTATGCGGCGAAAGAAGCGAACCAGGAAGGTGTTCTTCCTTGGTACCATTTCTGATGTTGTTGAACAGGTTATAGTGGATGTAGATGCCCCTGTAGTGGCTGAATAGAATGAGGTGGTCGACGTTGATGAGATATGATGAGAGCTGCTACCCTGGGCTTGTCATATGGACCGCGGGGTTCCCCTGCCTGTATTTGTAATATTGACTAATGTTGCATTTAGAGCGTGCTTCTGTGATTATATTTGTTGAGAGATTGCGATATAATGCTATGCGAGCTGTTGAGATTTTCGGACATGTCACTCACTGAAACCATCGTTGTTGTAATAAGACATAAGTACATTGTAGTTGACATGGTTATGTTTCTTAAGATGACGTACCGTACTTGTTTCAGTTATTATGTTTGTTGGGACATTGTAATGTAATGTTTTGTGAAACCATGACTGTACTAGTGATGCATAAATACATTGTAGTTGACATGATTATGTTTCTTGAGATGATGTACTGTACTTGTTTCTGTTATTTTGTTTGTTGAGAGACTGTAATGTAATGGTTTGCGAAACCATGACAGGACAAGTGATGTGTAAGTACCTTGTAGTCAACATGATTTTGTTTCTTGAGTTGATGTAATATACTTGTTTCTGTGATTACGTTTGTTGAGAGATTGTAATGTGATGTTTTGGGAAACCATGTTGTGGTTATGTTTTTTGGGAGATTATAATGTAATGTTTTGTGAAACCATGACTGAAGAAGTGATGCATAAGTACCTTGTAGTTGACATGATTTTGTTTCTTTGGATGATGTAATATACTGGTATGTTTTCGTTAGGCAATGAAATTGGGATGGAGCGAGTGCAGGTTTAATATTTGAAATGAGAATGTGTGAAGAGAATCCATATCAGGCAGGAGACAGTAATCCAGGGAAAGGGCATGGTATCCATTAAACTATTGTAACATGCCAATTTAGTCATCATTGCAGCGGTAGAAGGGCTGCTCTCTCTCTCTCTCTCTCTCTCTCTCTCTCTCTCTCTCGCCGATGCCGTCGCCGTCGCATTCGCCATGCTGTCCTTGAACGGCGAGGACGACCAGTCGAGAAGTGACAACCCTCTCTCTGACATCGAGTATTCCTTCCATGATGTGAGTTCCTCTGTTTTCTCGGGCTAGGGTTAGGCAATGGTAAATCACTCGATCTGAGCTCCATATGTGCATGCAATCGTGTTCGATTTCAGCTTTGCGTTTACCTATAGGTACCAAGGACGATCTACGACTCCGAATGGGAGTTCCTAGATCTCGATGGAGAAGTGCCATGTGACCATGGGCTAAAACTGAGGAGATATGTTGCATTCGAAGGCAGTAACACCGGGAGAAGGTTTTTGGGCTGCACAAATCAGGTTTGTTTACATTATGTGCAACTGTGACATGAAGTAAAATGTATCATGCATGTTCCTAACACTATAGTGTGTGTGTTTTTAGGTTGGCCCGGTGTGTAAAGCAGTAGAGTGGGTGGATCTTGAGTGGCCAGATGCACTTAAGAAATGTTTGGCACAGTTATGGGAGATGTATGAGTTGGAAAGGTCGGGGAGATTTACTGATGTATGTGATGGAGCTGAAAAATATTATAAGCTGTCGGTACGAAATAAGGAGCTGGAACAAGAAATCGAGAATTTGCAGTCAAAGCTAACTGACGGAATCGATGGGAGCTTGGTTGTTGGAACTGCAAAGAAGCTTCAGGATAGTCATAGGTTGCTGATTCATAATGCAGAAAAGGAGAGGGATCAGCTCAGGGAAGACAAGAAGAAGCTAGAGTGCTGCATTGCAGATCTGTTGAAGGAACTGAAGAAGGCACGCGAGGGTGAACAAGGATAGACTATAGAGGATAAAGGAAATTCAAGATGAATAATTTATGTTGTACCAATGCCTGAAACTAGTTAATTGTAAGACTTGTAGTTGCGCTTTCCGAACTAAGCCAAACTCAATCCTCGAGCAAACTAATTTCAGATGAACACACATATCGTGCATAGAGTTAAGTTCACGCTTACAAAATAACCACTGCAGAGGATAAACCAGGCAGTTCAGTACTAAATAGACGTATGTTGTGTTCAAGCAAGCCTGGACCGGAGCTGCCCGTTTTCCTCCCTAAGATTGGCTAGCTCCTTCAGTACTATGTCGTGCTTCAGCTGTAGGTTCTAGCGCTTCATCACGGATTGGAGAATTTTGTCCGTAGCCATACGATTTTCCTTCAAGATCCATTTCATGATCTCCGTCTGCTTCCTAGCCAAGGCGCGACCTTCACTGTGTAGCTTCGCCCAGTCGGCGTTTAACTCCTTCAGTTTCTGGCACTTGTCAGAAAGTACCGTGAATTCAGCGCACAATTGGTCAAAGGCCAGTTTCTGGGAATTCCGCTTATCCCTTTGGATTGCTATCTTGTCATATAGCCAGGTCGCCAGGTCCTGGTTGATCTTTCGCCTCTTTCCCTGCAACAAAAATACATAGTATGGTTTGTTTAGTTCACCAGGACAAGCTGGTTAGTTTCCATAATTAACTGAATCGACTAGTGGCACCGTCATAATTTCAAGGAAGAAGCAATCTAGGACTAATCAACATTTTATGAATCGACTAGTGGCACTGTCATAATTTCAATTTCAAAGACAAATAAGATTTATCAGCAGTTTAGTGTGTTGTGGGTTTTTCCCAATATCACCAAATAGTAGTGGGAGAGTGGCAAACTCATAATGCAGAAACCCATGCCTAGATACATATGGAAAGCGAACATGGTGTCCATTCATGAACATGAACACCAACACATGTCCAGATAGATAAGGAGTTGCCCTAGGATTCTTATTGCACCCTATAATGGGAAGCAGACATGGGCATTGCTCCCTGAACCCTAAACATTACAAAAGGAGAGGAGGACGAGCTGGTATTCGTGTCCCCGCTAAAGGGAATCAGACTTGGGCATTGCTTTGGTACGCCTCCAGACATGCCCTTAGCTCCTCGTTCTCTTTCCGAACACCCTCGAGTACGGTGATCCCTCTGCTCATGTCCTCCTTCATCTCCCTGACTTCATCCAGGCAACGGTTCCTGTTATGGTAGGCTCAGATGGTAGCCCTGGTTTCCTCGACGCGTCCTCTCAGTGCCTCGCTGACTTCCTCCTGCAGGAGAATGCACCTTTCCACGAGATTCTTCTTCTCCTCCGTGAGCTTGTTGATTATCTTGATGGCCTGTGCTTGCCTGATCAAGTTACGCTCGAGCACTTTCTGCAGCCTAACGACGTCACGTGCAAAATTAGCGAGATCTCCTTTTGCACAGATAATTGCTTGCGTAGACTCTCATTAGCTTGGGTGAGGGAGCGTGCAAGCTCATGTTGGTTGGCAATCTTGGAACTGATCGCGGCCACCTTCTCACAGTACTCAGCCTTCGATCGCTGCATTGTTCATGTTAATTGAAATAGGAATTCTACAATTACACTCTAGGTCCCAGGTGAATACTAATACAGATCAAAATAAATCCCCGTTGAATCTATTGGCCACAGTGTTAAAAATGGACCTGGAGAAAATAACAGCGTGGAGATTTGCTACCTCGCTGAGACATGGAACGGGGCCGAACGGGTCCTGCAACGCCTCCGTCATGGTGGATTCGGGCTCCACGGCCGACCTGTAATACGTAGAAGAGGAAGAGCCAGAAGAAGAAAAACAAGAAGAAGCTGATTAAGATCATGATGGAGATGGAGATGGAGAAGAAGTAGAATAAGGAGACCGTACCGGGAGGAGCCCTCGCCTGCTAGAACATTCAGCACCATTGTCAAGGGAGATTGGGCCTCGATGAGAGGGTGGGCTTGAGCGGCTGGTAGAGCAAGAAGTGCCTTGCGGCGACTTCTCTCCCTTTTCTCCACGAGGATCGTCGACCGGCCTCTCCCCCTCCTCAGTGGAGCCATGGCTTGCAGGGTGAGTGTGGCGGAGGCAGGAGGAAGGAGATAGTGATTATTAGTGTGGGAGAAGAGTAAAGAGTACATGTCGTGGTCCAGTAGTACTAGTACTAATATACAAGACCACCGTGTATGGTCTACCTTCTCAAAGAAGCCAGGGAGGCAGGGGTAGGGAATCGATGGGACTTGTCTTTATTGCGATGGACACTTCAATGGTCTTCGGCGCCGCCCAAAATCCATTATATAATAAGGGGAGTGCGAGCCGGGTGGTCGTCATGGGAATCGGCGTGCACATCCCTCGTGCGTGTGTCACGTGTTGATGGGGCAATGACGCGCGCAACTGCTGCACGATCACGTCAGCACGTCCAACTCCATCGAACTCCATGTGACAGGCACGCACGGGATATTTGCGAGTCTAGAATACGCTGTGCCACTTTAGTTGTGATCAAATTATGTTCAGTACATGAGATATTACTTTTTTTTTGATAATCGACAAATGAACGCGTGGACACGACGCAAGAAACCGCTGCTCGTCCTTGATCAGATCAGCACCCCACTCTGTGTACCTGCCATCGACCATTTGAAGCAACTACCTCGAGCACGATGCCCCCTCGCCGTGGCAATGGCAGGTCCAAGCCGTCCACTGACCGTCCTGCGTCCCCGGCTCTTCGCTGCATCGTCCGCGCTTGCGAGTCGCCTACTGAGGCAGCATGTCGTGTCCGACCATGCCAGGATCCATCGACATCGGCACTCGAGGACGTGGACCCGTGGGACTACGAAGAGGAGGAGGAGGACTCTGACGAGGACATAGCGCGCTTATTCGAGGAAGGGGGCGGTGTCGAGTCGTCAGAGGAGGGCACTGACGGCGGCGATGGCGGGGACCATGGCGTTGACGAAGACGAGGAGGAACCGGAAGACGAAGACGATGGCTTCTTCGAAATATGATCATTTATTTTATTTATTTTAGTTAGATAGATGGATTTTCACTTGTTTATGGGGGTTTAGTATCGGTGGCACGGATAGAGAGGTGGCACGGATTGACCATGCATAAAAAAAGTGGAGAAGGGAGGGGTTATCCTGCCCGTTGGATCACATGGGATCAACAGTTGGTGGAGACGATCCGCGTGACATCTGTGTCAGCCAATCAGGGCATAGCACCCAGAGTGAGCACATGTTTGGGATCTCCACACGTTTGGGCTTTCGTGAGATTTGTGACACACAGAGAGAGAGGGAAAATCTCTTTTCACAATCCGCCTATGGATCCACCCGTACCATTCCAATGTCATTGCATTTGTGCTCTTTTCACAATCCACCTATGGATCTCTCCACCAGTGCCATTGCATGTGTGTTCTATTTACTAACAACAACCAGAGTCATTCCATGTGTGTTCTTTTCACATACCACATATAGATCCACTAGTGTCATTGCATGTGTGTCCTTTTCACTAAAACAACCACAGTTATTGCATGTGTGTTCTTTTCACATACCACATATGGATCCACCAGTGTCATTGCATGTGTGCTCTTTTCACAACCCACCCATGGATCCACCAGTGTCATTGCATGTGTGTTCTTTTCACTAACAACAACTAGAGTCATTTTGCATGTGTGTTCTTCTCACATACCACCTATGGATCCAGCAGTGTCATTGCATGTGTGCTCTTTTCACAATCCACATATGGATCCACCAGTGTCATTGCATGTGTGTTATTTTTAGTAATAACAATCAGAGTCATTTTGCATGTGTGTTCTTCTCACAATCCACCTATGGATCCACGAGTGTCATTGCATGTGTGTTCTTTTCACTAACAACAACCAGAGTCATTGCATGTGTGTTCTTTTCACATACCACCTATGGATCCACCAGTGTCATTGAAATGTGTGTTCTCTACAGAGACCACAGATGGATCCACGAGTGTCATTGCATGTGTGTTCTTTTTAGTAACAACAACCAGAGTCATTTTGCATGTGTTCTCTTTTCACAATCCACATATGGATCCACCAGTGTCATTGCATGTGTTTTCTTTTTAGTAACAACAACCAGAGTCATTTTTTATGTTTCTTCTTTTCACATACCACCTATGGATCCACCAGTGTCATTGCATGTGTGTTCTTTTCACTAACAACAACCAGAGTTATTGCATGTGTGTTCTTTTCACATACCACCTATGGATCCACCAGTGTCATTGAAATGTGTGTTCGCTACACAGACCACACATGAATCGACCTGTGTCATTGCATGTGTGTTTTTTTAGTAACAACAACCAGAGTCATTTTGCATGTGTGCTCTTTTCACAATCCACATATGGATCCACCAGTGTCATTGCATGTGTGTTCTTTTAGTAACAACAACCATAGTCATTTTGCATGTGTGTTCTTCTCACATACCACCTATGGATCTACCAGTGTCATTGCATGTGTGCTCTTTTCAAAATCCACATATGGATCCACCAGTGTCATTGCATGTCTGTTCTTTTTAGTAACAACAACCAGAGTCATTTGCATGTGTGTTATTCTCACAATCCACCAATGGATCCACCAGTGTCATTGCATGTGTGTTCTTTTCACTAACAACAACCAGAGTCATTGCATGTGTGTTCTTTTCACATACCACCTATGGATCCACCCGTGTCATTGAAATGTGTGTTCTCTACAGAGACCACACGTGGATCCACCAGTGTCATTGCATGTGTGTTCTTTTTAGTAACAACAACCAAAGTCGTTTTGCATGTGTGTTATTTTCACATACCACCTATGGATCCCCCAGTGTCATTGCATGTGTGTTCATTTCATAATCCACCTATGGATCCACCAATGTCATTGCATGTGTGTTCTTTTTAGTAACAACTACCAGAGTCATTTTGCATGTGTGTTCTTCTTACATACCACCTATGGATCCACCAGTGTCATTACATGTGTGTTCTTTTCACATACCACCTATGGAACCACGAGTGTCATTGCATGTGTGTTCTTTTTAGTAAAAACAACTAGAGTCATTTTGCATGTGTGTTCTTCTCACATACCACCTATGGATCCACCAGGGTCATTGCATGTGTGTTCATTTCACTAACAACAACCAGGGTCATTGCATGTGTGTTCTTTTCACATACCACCTATGGATCCACTAGTGTCATTGAAATGTGTGTTCTCTACAGAGACCACACATGGATCCACCAGTGTCATTGCATGTGTGTTCTTTTTAGTAACAACAACCAGAGTCATTTTGCATGCGTGTTCTTTTCATATACCAACTATGGATCCACCAATGTCATGCATGTGTTTTCCTTTTAGTAACAAAAACAGAGTCATTTTGCATGTGTGTTCTTCTCACATACCACCTATGGATCCACCAGTGTCATTGCATGTGTGTTCTTTTCACAATCCACCCATGGATCCACCAGTGTCATTGCATTGTGTGTTCTTTTAGTAACAACAACACATGTCATTTTGCATGTGTGTTCTTCTCACAATCCACCTATGGATCCACCAGTGTCATTGATGTGTGTTCTTTTCACTAACAACAACCAGAGTCATTGCATGTGTGTTCTTTTCACATACCACCTATGGATCCACCAGTGTCATTGAAATGTTGTGTTCTCTACAGATACCACACATGGCTCCACCAGTGTCATTGCATGTGTGTTCTTTTTAGTAACAACAACCAGAGTCATTTTGCATGTGTTCTCTTTCACAATCCACATATGGATCCACCAGTGTCATTTCATGTGTGCTCTCTTCACATCCACATATGATCCACCCGTGTCATTGCATGTGTGATCTTTTTAGTAACAACAAGCAGAGTCATTTTGCATGTGTGTTTCTTTTCACTAACAACAACCAGAGTCATTGCATGTGTGTTCTTTTCACATACCACATATGGATCCACCAATGTCATTGAAATGTGTGTTCTCTACAGAGACCAAAGATAGATCCACCAGTGTCATTGCATGTGTGTTCTTGTTTAGTACAAGAACCAGTGATTTTGCAGGTGTGTTCTTTTCACATACTACCTATGGATCCACCAGTGTCATTGCATGTGTGCTCTCTTCAGAGACCACACATGGATCCACCAGTGTCATTGCATGTGTGTTCTTTTTAGTAACAACAACCAGTGTCTTTGCATGTGTGTTCTCTTTAGAGACCACACATGGATCCACCAGTGGCTATTGCATGTGTGTTCATTTCATAATCCACCTATGGATCCACCAGTGTCATTGGCATGTGTGTTCTTATTAGTAAGAACAACCAGAGTCATTTTTCATGTCTGTCTTCTCACATACCACCTATGGATCCACCAGGTTTATTGCATGTGTGTTCTTTTAGTAACAACAACCAGAGTCATTTTTCATGTGTGTTCTTCTCACATACCACATATGGATCCACAAGTGGCATTGCATGGTGTGTTTTTTGACTAACAATAACCAGAGTCATTGCCTGTGTGTTCTTTTCACATACCACCTATGGATGCAACAGTGTCATTGAAATGTGTGTTCTCTACAGAGACCACACATGGATCCACCAGTGTCATAGCATGTGTGTTCTTTTTAGTAACAACAACCAGCGTCATTTTGCATGTGTGTTCTTTTCACATACCACCTATGGATCCACCAGTGTCATTGCATGTGTGCTCTTTTCACAATCCACATATGGATCCACCAGTGTCATTGCATGTGTTTTCTTTTTAGTACAACAACCAGAGTCATTTTTTATGTGTGTTCTTTTCACATACCACCTATGGATCCACCA
>CAJUXJ010001570.1:0-23196 GCA_910589775.1 Avena eriantha
TGCGAGCATGTCTAATGGGAAAAATGACTAAGACTCCATTCTCTGGTACAATGGAGCGAGCTACAGACTTATTGGAAATAATACATACCGATGTGTGCGGTCCAATGAGTGTAGCATCGCGTGGTGGATATCTTTATGTTCTCACTTTCACGGATGACTTGAGTAGATATGGGTAATGTCTACTTTATGAAACATAATCCGAAAACTTTCGAGAAGTTTAAGGAATTTCAAAGTGAAGTGGAAAATCCTCGTAACAAGAAGATTAAATTTCTGCGTTCTGAATCGTGAGGTGAATAGCTGAGTTATATGAGTTTGGCATGCATTTAAGAAATGTGGAATACTTCACAGTTGACACCACGCCGTGAACACCACAGCGTAATGGTGTGTCCGAACGTCGTAATCGAACTCTCTAGATATGGTTCGATCTATGAGTCTCTTACAGATTCTACCGTTATCATTTTGGGGCTATGCATTAGAGACAGCCGCATTCACTTAAATAGGGCACCATCTAAATCCGTTGAAACGACACCGTACGAACTGTGGTTTGGTAGAAACCTAAGTTGTTGTTCCTTAAAGTTTGGGGTTGCGAGGCATATGTAAAGAAGTTACAACCTAATAAGCTAGAACCCAAAGTGGAGAAATGCGTCTTCATAGGATACCCTAAAGAAACAATTGGGTATACCTTCTATCATAGATCCGAAGGCAAAGTTTTCGTTGCAAAGAATGGATCCTTTCTTGAGAAGAGTTTCTCTCGAAAGAGGTGACTGGAAGGAAAGTAGGAACTCGATGAGGTTATTGAACCTTCTCTCAGATTTGAGAGTAGCGCAGCACCGGAAGATGTTTTGGTGCCTCCTGCACCAATTGAAGAGGAAGATAATGATAATGATCATGAAACTTCAAACGAAGTTACTACTGAACCTCGCAGGTCAACGAGGGTTCGTACCACTCCTGATTGGTATGACTCTGCCTTGAACATCATGTTGGTGGACAACGCTGATGACCCTGCGACGTATGAAGAAGCTATGGTGAGCCCAGATTCGGACAATGGCTAGAAGCCATGAAATCCGAAATGGGATCCATGTACGAAAACCAAGTGTGGACTTTGGTGGACTTACCGGATGGCCGTAAGGCTGTCGAGAACAAATGGATTTTCAAGAGAAAAACAGATGCCGATGGTAATGTTACCGTCTATAAAGCTCGACTTTTCGCGAAAGGGTTTCGACAAATTCAAGGAGTTGACTATGATGAGACTTTCTCACCAGTAGCGAAGCTAAAGTCTGTGAGGATTTTGTTAGCAATTGCTGCACATTTCGATTATGAGATTTGGCAGATGGATGTCAAAACGGCGTTCCTTAATGGTGACATTGAGGAAGAGTTGTATATGGTACAACCCAAGGGTTTTGTCGATCCTAAAGATGCTAACAAGGTATGCAAACTTCAGCGCTCCATTTATGGACTGAAGCAAGCATCCCGGAGTTGGAATCAACGTTTTGATAAAGTAATCAAAAACTTTGGATTTATACAAACTTATGGAGAAGCTTGTATTTACAAGAAAGTGAGTGGGAGCTCTGTGGCATTCCTAGTACTGTATGTAGATGACATATTGTTGATTGGGAATGATATAGAACTTCTTAATAGCGTCAAAACCTATTTGAATAATAGTTTTTCAATGAAGGATCTTGGCGAAGCGGCATACATTCTAGGCATCAAGATTTATAGAGATAGATCAAGACGCCTAATAGCGCTTTCACAAAGTTCATACTTGGACAAAGTTCTAAAGAAGTTTAGAATGGAAGATAGCAAGAAAGGGTTCGTGCCCATGTTGTCAGGTAAGACCTTGAGTAAAACTCAAAGTCCAGCTACGGCAGAAGATAAAGAGAAAATGAATAATATTCCCTATGCCTCAGCCATAGGTTCTATCATGTATGCTGTGCTGTGTAGAAGACCGGATATAGCACATGCTGTTAGTTTGACTAGCAGATATCAAAGTGATCCTGGAATGGAGCACTGGACAGCGGCCAAGAATATCCAAAAGTACCTAAATAGGACTAAGGATATGGTTCTTTCTTATGGAGGTGATGAACAACTTGTTGTAAACGGTTACACCGATGCTAGTTGGAACACCGATCCGGATGACTCGAAGTCACAATCGGGATACGTATTTATTTTGAATGGTGCTGCAATGGGCTAGAGGAGTGCGAAGCAAAGCGTTGTGGCGAAATCTTCAACTGAATCGGAATACATAGCTGCTTCGGAGGCTGCACAAGAAGCCGTTTGGATGAAGGAATTCATTACTGAACTTGGCGTGGTTCCCAGTGCGTTGGACCCGACGGCCATCTACTGTGACAACACAGGTGCCATAGCTAATGCATAGGAGCCAAGGTCACATAGCAAGCTGAAGCACATCAAGCTACGTTTCCACGCTATTCGCGAGTATGTCCGAGATGGTGACATAAAGATTTGCAAAGTACACACTGATCTGAATGTGGCGGATCCGTTGACTAAACCTATCCCTAGGGCAAAGCATGACCAACACCAGAACGCCATGGGTGTTAGGTATATTACTATGTAATCTAGATTATTCACTCTAGTACAAGTGGGAGACTGTTGGAGATATGCCCAAGAGGCAATAATAAAAGTGATTATTATTATATCTTTGTGTTTATGATGAATGTTTGCATCCCATGCTATAATTGTATTATTAGGAAACACTAATACTTGTGTGTTTTGTAAACATGTGAGAGTCCCTAGTAAGCCTCTTGTTGAACTAGCTTGTTGATTGATTGATGATCATGGTTTCCTGATCATGGACATAAGGATGTGATTAATAACAAGGTTATATCATTAGGAGAATGATGTGATGGACACACACCCATAGTAAGCGTAGCATAAGATCAAGTCATTAAGTTCGTATTGCTGTAAGCTTTCAAATACATAGTAACCTAATCCTTCGACCATGAGGTTATGTTAATCACCATCACCGGATGGATACTTTGATGACATCAAACGCCGCTTCGTAACTGGGTGGTTATAAAAGTGTCACTGGGTATTCTGAAAGTATGTGTTGAAGCGCATGGACCAAGATTGAGATTTGTCCATCCATATGACGGATAGATATGCTCTGGGCCCTCTCGGTGGAATGTCATCTAGTTAGCTTGCAAGCATGTGACTGGGTCACAAGGGATGACATATCACGGAACGAGTAAAGAGTACTTATCAGTAACGAGGTAGAACTAGGTATGGAGATACCGACGATCAAACCTCGGATAAGTATAGTATCGCGAGACAAAGGGAATTGGTTTAGTATGTAAATGGTTCAATCGATCACGAAGTCATCGTTGAGTATGTGGGAGCCATTATGGATCTCCAGGTCCCCCTAATGGTTATTGATAGGAGATGTGTCTCTATCATGTCTACATTTCACGAACCGTAGGGTGACACACTTAAGGTTCGAAGTTGTTTTAAGTAGATATGGAATGTGCGTTGGAGACCGAATGTTGTTCGGAGTCTCGGAATGGATCCGGGACATCACGAGGACATCCGGAATGGTCCGGAGAATAAGATTCATATATTGGGGATCATTTTTCTACGTTAGGAAATGTTCCAGAGTGTTTGTATGGAGATTCTAGAAGGTTTCAGAATGTTCTGGAAGGTTCTAGAGGATTTCTTGGAGTTTGCTTGAAAACCAAGAAAGGGTCAAAGGAAACCTAGTGGGGCAAGACATGGATTCGTGGGGGAGGAGGACTCCTCCCCCCTTCCCACCGCCGGCCATAGGAGGGGAGTCCTACTAGGACTCCCCCTCCCCAGGCGCGCCTCCCCCCCTTAAATAGAAGGGCAGGGGCGCCCCCTCCAAGCCCTCTCCTATAACTCCCAATCTCTGCCGCCTCTCTCCTCCACCTTTCTTCTGCACAGGCATAGGCGAAGCCCTGCAGAATTCTCTACTCCACCACCACCACCACGCCGTCGTGCTGCTGGGATTCCGTGTAGAAGATCTACTACTACCATCCACTGCTCGCTGGAATGGGGAGAGGAAGGTCTGCTTCGACTCCGCACATGTGACCGACTGCGGAAGCACTGCCAGAACGCGGCGCCGGAAGGATCGTCAACTTGACCGACTGCGGGAGCGCTGCCGGAACGCGACGCCGGAAGGATCGTCCACACGATCTTGAGATCGGCAAGTGATCGACTACATCAACCACGAGATCTAATCGCGTCAACGCTTTCGGATCTACGAGGGTTAGTTCCTATCTATCTTGTTGCTCATGTCTAATAGATTAGATCTTGGCTTTTATCTAGATTAGATCTGGGTTTTGTTCATTCTTGCGGTAGAAATTTTTTGTTTTCCATGCTACGAACCCATCAGTGGTATCAGAGCCGTATCTATGCGTAGATCTGTTGCACGAGTAGAACACAATGTTTTTGTGGGCGTTGATGCTTTTGTTGTCGGTGTCTTAGCGTGTACTTTGCATCTTGCGGCATGGTGGGATGAAGCGGCTCGGGCTAACATTACATGTCATCACACATGAGACTTGCTCCACGCTTGACGTGCAACTTGCTTTGCACAAGTGGTTTTGCGGGTGTCTGTCTCTCCCACCATAGTTAAGATTCAATTTACAATGAGCAAGTGGACAACACTTGTATCAACGTTGTGGTCCTTGTTCGTAGGTAAGATCGGTCTTATGCGAAAGCCCCAAACCACGTAAAACATGCAAAGAAAATTAGAGGCGTCTAACTTGTTTTTGCAGGGGTTTTGTGATGTGATATGGCCATCATGTGATTGTGATTGTATTTGATGTATGCAATGATCCTTGTTGTAATATGGCAACCGGCAGGAGCCTAATGGTTGTCTTTAATTCGGTTAAGACCTGCGTGTCTATTCATCTTGTAATAGCTTTATTCCAAGTAGTTGTAATAGTTGCTGGTGATGATGGACAACCATGAAGCGGCGCCACTGACCTTGACGCAATGCTGGTGATGATGGAGATCATGTTCGTGCTTTGGAGATGGAGATCAAAGGCGCAAGAAGAAAAGGCCATATCATATCACACTAATTATGAATTGCCTGTGATGTTAATCCTTTATGCATCTTGTATTGCTTAGATCGCGACGGTAGCATTATAAGATGATCCCTCTCACTAAATATCAAGTAATAAAGTGTTCACCCTTAGTTGGCACCGTTGCTAAGACTTGTCGTTTCGAAGCATCTCGTGATGATCGGATGTGATAGATTCTACGTGTGCATACAACGGGTGCAAGCCAGATTTGCACATGCGGAAACTAAGGTTATCTTGATGAGCCTAGCATGTACAGACATGGTCTCGGAACACAGAATACCGAAAGGTAGAGCATGAGTCATATAAATGATATGATGAACATGAAGATTGTTCGCCGATGAAACTACATCTTCTCTCGTGAAGATCGGAATTGGTGTAGTGGACTTGGTTCGTGTAATCACTAAGACAATGTGAGGGATGTTGTTTTGAGTGGGAGTTCACCTAGTTAGTTTTGAGAATTAAATTTGAACTCACTTTATCATAAACTTAGTCTAAACTACTTGCAAATTGTTGTAGATTATGGCGACCCCCTCCATCAATTTCAATGCGTTCCTAGAGAAAGAAAAGCTTAAGAACAATGGAAGAAATTTCACGGACTGGTTCCGTGGACTGAAGATCGTCCTCAGGGCTGGTCAGTTGACCTATGTGCTCGATGCACCGCTAGGTGACCCACCTGCAGATAATGCCACCGATGACGAAAAGAATGTTTTCGTCACTCGGAAAAATCATTACTCCACAGTTCAGTGTGCCATCCTGTACGATTTAGAATCGGAGCTCTAGAAGCGTTTTGAGCACCACGACCCGTTCGAGATCATTAAGGATCTCAGGCTCATTTTTGAGACTCGCGCGGCCATGGAGAGCTATGAGGCCTCCGAAAAATTCTTTAACTGTTAGATGGAAGAAGGAAGCTCCGTTAGCGAGCACGTGCTCACCATGTCTGGGTACGCTAAGAAGCTCCAAGAGTTGGGAATATCGATTCCTAATGAATTGGGGATTCACCGTCTCCTTCAATCACTGCCACCAAGTTACAAGAACTTTGTGATGAACTACAACATGCACTTCATGAACAAGACGTTGCATGAACTGTCGTCCATGCTGAAAACTGCTGAAGTGGAGATAAAGAAGGAGCACCAAGTGTTGATGGTAAATAAGACCACCAATTTCAAGAGACGGGGCAAGCCTAAGAATAAGGGCAACTTCAAGAAGGACGGCAAGAAAGCTGCCGCACCTGCTAAGAAGCCCAAGGCTGGTCCTAAGCCTGAAACTGAGTGCTTCTACTCCAAGGGTGCTGGTCACTGGAAGCGTAACTGCCCCAAGTACCTGGCGGATCTGAAGAACGGCAACATCAAGAAGAAAGGTATATTTGATATATGTGTTATAGATGTGTATCTTACTAGTAATCGTAGTAGTGCCTGGGTATTTGATACTGGTTCGGTTGCTCATATTTGTAACTCGAAACAGGAGCTGCGGAATAAACGAAGACTGGCAAGAGACGAGGTGACGATGCGCGTTGGAAATGGCTCCAAGGTTGATGTGATCGCCGTCGGCACGCTCCCTCTACATCTACCTTCGGGATTAGTTTTAAATTTAAATAATTGTTATTTGGTGCCTGCGTTAAGCATGAACATTATATCTGGATCCTGTTTATTGCGAGACGGTTACTCTTTTAAGTCCGAGAATAAAGGTTGTTCGATTTATATAAGTAATATCTTTTATGGTAATGCACTTGAGATGAATGGTTTATTCTTACTGAATCTCGATAGTAGTGATACACATGTTCACAACATAGATGCTAAACGAATAAAATTGAATGATAATTCTACATACATGTGGCACTGTCGTCTTGGTCACATTGGAGTGAAGCGTATGAAGAAACTCCATTCTGATGGACTTCTTGAATCACTTGATTTTGAATCACTTGAAAGATGCGAAGCATGTCTAATGGGAAAAATGACTAAGACTCCATTCTCTGGTACAATGGAGCGAGCTACAGACTTATTGGAAATAATACATACCGATGTGTGCGGTCCAATGAGTGTAGCATCGCGTGGTGGATATCTTTATGTTCTCACTTTCACGGATGACTTGAGTAGATATGGGTATGTCTACTTTATGAAACATAATCCGAAACTTTCGAGAAGTTTAAGGAATTTCAAAGTGAAGTGGAAAATCATCGTAACAAGAAGATTAAATTTCTGCGTTCTGATCGTGGAGGTGAATATCTGAGTTATGAGTTTGGCATGCATTTAAAGAAATGTGGAATACTTGCACAGTTGACACCGCCGGGAACACCACAGCGTAATGGTGTGTCCGAACGTCGTAATCGAACTCTCTTAGATATGGTTCGATCTATGATGTCTCTTACAGATTTACCGTTATCATTTTGGGGCTATCCATTAGAGACAGCCGCATTCACTTTAAATAGGGCACCATCTAAATCCGTTGAAACGACACCGTACGAACTGTGGTTTGGTAAGAAACCTAAGTTGTTGTTCCTTAAAGTTTGGGGTTGCGAGGCATATGTAAAGAAGTTACAACCTAATAAGCTAGAACCCAAAGTGGAGAAATGCGTCTTCATAGGATACCCTAAAGAAACAATTGGGTATACCTTCTATCATAGATCCGAAGGCAAAGTTTTCGTTGCAAAGAATGGATCCTTTCTTGAGAAGGAGTTTCTCTCGAAAGAGGTGACTGGAAGGAAAGTAGAACTCGATGAGGTTATTGAACCTTCTCTCGGATTTGAGAGTAGCGCAGCACCGGAAGATGTTTTGGTGCCTCCTGCACCAATTGAAGAGGAAGATAATGATAATGATCATGAAACTTCAAACGAAGTTACTACTGAACCTCGCAGGTCAACGAGGGTTCGTACCACTCCTGATTGGTATGACTCTGCCTTGAACATCATGTTGGTGGACAACGCTGATGACCCTGCGACGTATGAAGAAGCTATGGTGAGCCCAGATTCCGACAAATGGCTAGAAGCCATGAAATCCGAAATGGGATCCATGTACGAAAACCAAGTGTGGACTTTGGTGGACTTACCGGATGGCCGTAAGGCTGTCGAGAACAAATGGATTTTCAAGAGAAAAACAGATGCAAATGGTAATGTTACCGTCTATAAAGCTCGACTTTTCGCGAAAGGGTTCCGACAAATTCAAGGAGTTGACTATGATGAGACTTTCTCACCAGTAGCGAAGCTAAAGTCTGTGAGGATTTTGTTAGCAATTGCTGCACATTTCGATTATGAGATTTGGCAGATGGATGTCAAAACGGCGTTCCTTAATGGTGACATTGAGGTAGAGTTGTATATGGTACAACCCAAGGGTTTTGTCGATCCTAAAGATGCTAACAAGGTATGCAAACTTCAGCGCTCCATTTATGGACTGAAGCAAGCATCCCGGAGTTGGAATCAACGTTTTGATAAAGTAATCAAAAACTTTGGATTTATACAAACTTATGGAGAAGCTTGTATTTACAAGAAAGTGAGTGGGAGCTCTGTGGCATTCCTAGTACTGTATGTAGATGACATATTGTTGATTGGGAATGATATAGAACTTCTTAATAGCGTCAAAACCTATTTGAATAATAGTTTTTCAATGAAGGATCTTGGCGAAGCGGCATACATTCTAGGCATCAAGATTTATAGAGATAGATCAAGACGCCTAATAGCGCTTTCACAAAGTTCATACTTGGACAAAGTTCTAAAGAAGTTTAGAATGGAAGATAGCAAGAAAGGGTTCGTGCCCATGTTGTCAGGTAAGACCTTGAGTAAAACTCAAAGTCCAGCTACGGCAGAAGATAAAGAGAAAATGAATAATATTCCCTATGCCTCAGCCATAGGTTCTATCATGTATGCTATGCTGTGTAGAAGACCGGATATAGCACATGCTGTTAGTTTGACTAGCAGATATCAAAGTGATCCTGGAATGGAGCACTGGACAGCGGCCAAGAATATCCAAAAGTACCTAAATAGGACTAAGGATATGGTTCTTTCTTATGGAGGTGATGAACAACTTGTTGTAAACGGTTACACCGATGCTAGTTGGAACACCGATCCGGATGACTCGAAGTCACAATCGGGATACATATTTATTTTGAATGGTGCTGCAATGAGCTAGAGGAGTGCGAAGCAAAGCGTTGTGGCGAAATCTTCAACTGAATCGGAATACATAGGTGCTTCGGAGGCTGCACAAGAAGCCGTTTGGATGAAGGAATTCATTACTGAACTTGGCGTGGTTCCCAGTGCGTTGGACCCGACGGCCATCTACTGTGACAACACAGGTGCCATAGCTAATGCATAGGAGCTAAGGTCACATAGCAAGCTGAAGCACATCAAGCTACGTTTCCACGCTATTCGCGAGTATGTCCGAGATGGTGACATAAAGATTTGCAAAGTACACACTGATCTGAATGTGGCGGATCCGTTGACTAAACCTATCCCTAGGGCAAAGCATGACCAACACCAGAACGCCATGGGTGTTAGGTATATTACTATGTAATCTAGATTATTGACTCTAGTGCAAGTGGGAGACTGTTGGAGATATGCCCAAGAGGCAATAATAAAAGTGATTATTATTATATCTTTGTGTTTATGATGAATGTTTGCATCCCATGCTATAATTGTATTATTAGGAAACACTAATACTTGTGTGTTTTGTAAACATGTGAGAGTCCCTAGTAAGCCTCTTGTTGAACTAGCTTGTTGATTGATTGATGATCATGGTTTCCTGATCATGGACATAAGGATGTGATTAATAACAAGGTTATATCATTAGGAGAATGATGTGATGGACACACACCCATAGTAAGCGTAGCATAAGATCAAGTCCTTAAGTTCGTATTGCTGTAAGCTTTCAAATACATAGTAACCTAATCCTTCGACCATGAGGTTATGTTAATCACCATCACCGGATGGATACTTTGATGACATCAAACGCCGCTTCGTAACTGGGTGGTTATAAAAGTGTCACTGGGTATTCTGAAAGTATGTGTTGAAGCGCATGGACCAAGATTGAGATTTGTCCATCCATATGACGGATAGATATGCTCTGGGCCCTCTCGGTGGAATGTCATCTAGTTAGATTGCAAGAATGTGACTGGGTCACAAGGGATGACATATCACGGAACGAGTAAAGAGTACTTATCAGTAACGAGGTAGAACTAGGTATGGAGATACCGACGATCAAACCTCGGATAAGTATAGTATCGCGAGACAAAGGGAATTGGTTTAGTATGTAAATGGTTCAATCGATCACGAAGTCATCGTTGAGTATGTGGGAGCCATTATGGATCTCCAGGTCCCCCTAATGGTTATTGATAGGAGATGTGTCTCTATCATGTCTACATATTCACGAACCGTAGGGTGACACACTTAAGGTTCGAAGTTGTTTTAAGTAGATATGGAATGTGCGTTGGAGACCGAATGTTGTTCGGAGTCTCGGAATGGATCCGGGTCATCACGAGGACATCCGGAATGGTCCGGAGAATAAGATTCATATATTGGGGATCATTTTCTACGTTAGGAAATGTTCCAGAGTGTTTGTATGGAGATTCTAGAAGGTTTCAGAATGTTCTGGAAGGTTCTAGAGGATTTCTTGGAGTTTGCTTGAAAACCAAGAAAGGGTCAAAGGAAACCTAGTGGGGCAAGACATGGATTCGTGGGGGAGGAGGACTCCTCCCCCTTCCCACCGCCGGCCATAGGAGGGGAGTCCTACTAGGACTCCCCCTCCCCAGGCGCGCCTCCCCCCTTAAATAGAAGGGCAGGGGCGCCCCCTCCAAGCCCTCTCCTATAACTCCCAATCTCTGCCGCCTCTCTCCTCCACCTTTCTTCTTCACAGGCATAGGCGAAGCCCTACAGAATTCTCTACTCCACCACCACCACCACGCCGTCGTGCTGCTGGGATTCCGTGTAGAAGATCTACTACCTCCACTGCTCGCTGGAACGGGGAGAGGAAGGTCTGCTTCGACTCCGCACATGTGACCGACTGCGGAAGCACTGCCAGAACGCGGCGCCGGAAGGATCGTCAACTTGACCGACTGCGGGAGCGCTGCCGGAACGCGACGCCGGAAGGATCGTCCACACGATCTTGAGATCGGCAAGTGATCGACTACATCAACCACAAGATCTAATCTCGTCAACGCTTTCGGATCTACGAGGGTTAGTTCCTATCTATCTCGTTGCTCATGTCTAATAGATTAGATCTTGGCTTTTATCTAGATTAGATCTGGGTTTTGTTCATTCTTGCGGTAGAAATTTTTTGTTTTCCATGCTACGAACCCATCATAAACTGTAATTAGAATCATGATCAACACCACCATTAAACAATTGCCAACCGCCCAACAATGGTGGAACATCAACAACGCGAGGCAACACCTGAGCCAGCAACTACGAATCGCAGGGCCAGCTGTCTAACAAGCAACCGGCAATAGGAGGGGTCCAAGGCAATATAAGGGCTGCAAGGAATATATCTGGTGCGGATCACCAAAGCATCACGACACGGATAGTAATAGATCAATACAAGGAAGTAAAGACTATAAATGCAAAATAGGTAGAAGGAGGAGAGATGCTCGCCTGGGAAAACACTGCCGAAGGATCATAACCGGAGAACTTGTCAATACTCGCATCCACTCATCGGTCTAGTCCGCAAACACTTGAAGAAACACCGGATGCAATATTTAATACTAAGGTAGAAGATCCGGCATGATCATGATGTGATGCATGGCGTGGCAAAGATGCGGTGCAATTAGGCAATATTATGCGGAACCGGGGTCCCGACAATTAATTAAACGGTTCAAGTTATTTAACTACCCCGCAAATTAAATGTTGTCTTAACAAGGCAAAATATGTCACCGGTTCGCTACACAATTTTAAATAAGACCAATATAAGACTAGATTAGCCCGCATATAGTCTCCATATTTAGTTATTAGATGAATTGACTAAATGCCCGAAACCCACATGATGAGATGCAAGCATGAGCCATTTATTATGCAACAGTTATATAGATGGCACTTCATAAAATAGGGCTAGAAAATGGTCACACATGTCCGATCGACGATCTTGGGGTTCACCGGGGTCGATGGTTCGGTCTTGGCGGGATCGGTCTTCGGACTCCGGGAACGGGGCTCCAGTATCCGCGAGGGAATCTTGGCGTCCAGGGTTTCAGCGTCTTCAGATACCGGGGTCAGGGCTCGGGACCTTGGCGAACTTGGCGTCCGAGATGAGATCATGTTGTTTCGTGACGGTCTTGTCGAGGGGACCGAGATGGCAAAGAACACCTTGTCATAGACACGGTGCTGAACAATATCCTTCGGTGGCACCACACTACATCCACCGCAACTTCACCACATGTCGCAACACCACTAGCACCGGAGAGGATCAAAGGCAGGAAACCAGGCATATGCGTGCGCGGCCGTAGAACAGCACTGCTGCAGTGGGCTTGAGCAAGAGGGGGCAGCCTTGGGAACCAGATGGAGCAGGGACTCGCGAGCGACAAGGAGGACGTCCACAGCAGTGGCAGGGAACGGCCGACGAGGTGCAGGAACGGCGGAGCTCGCGGGCGGTTGCCTGCGAGGCGGCCGAGTCAAAGGCCGGGCCGGTCAAGGAGGAGGACGCGAGGGGGGGGGGTGGAGGAAGCAGGGTGGCGTCCTGGCATCGGCACGGACTCGGTGACGGAGGCCGGCGCCGGTGAGGAGAAGGAGACAGGCGGGAAGGTGGAGACGGGCGGCGCTGCTCGGCCTCGGATGGAGGGCGTGGCGGAGGGTGGTGTCGTCGTGCCTGGCGGCGGGGAATGAGAGCAGCGGCGGGGCTCGGGGAGCTTGAGGACGGCCGCAGGAGAGGGAGGGGCGCGGCGGAGACGGGCGAGATCGGTGAGGTCCTGGCGGCGGGGTAGCGGCTGCGAGGAGAGGCGGGCGGTAGGCGACGAAGGAGAGCCCGAGCGGAGGAGGGCTCCCGCGGAGAGGAGGAGGCGCTGCCGGAGTCGGGACAGAGACGCGGGGAGGAGGCCGAGAGGGCGGCGGCGACGCGCGGCGCCGAGCGGACGCGACCGTTGCTAGCGGCGGGGACGACGGCGGGGTAGCGGGAGGAGGCGACGCGGGGTCGAGTCGGCGAGGTCGACGACCACGGATGCGGGAGAGGACGACAGCGGCGAAACGGGGCCGACGGGCGGGTCGTGGCCCCGTGGTGGCGGTCGAAGGCGGCCTCGGCCCAGGCGGCGGGGCGCGGCCCTGGCGGCGCTGCACGTGGGGCGGGGAGATGAGAGGGAAGAGGGGAGCGTCGGTGGGGGGACGCGGGGGAGTGGTGGGGCCAGGTGACGCGGGCGGGGCGGGATCCCGAGGCGGGCTGTCGGCAGGGGGAGCAGGCAGGTGGGGTGGGGACGCGGGCCCGGGGGCGGCTGGTCGGATGCGGTGGGCAGGAAACGGCTAGGGCGGGCCAGGGGAGTGGAACAGGTGGCTGTGAGTGAGTGGGTGGGAAAAGGGTCAAGGTGAGGTGGCGCGAGGTGATAGGGTGGGGTGAGGTGGCTGGGGATGGGTAGATTAGAATTAGGTAGGAAAAGATTTGGGGTAGCTCTGGTTTTTGCACTGGGGGTGGCCGACTGGGTCGGAACGGCCCGGTACGACTGCCCCTGAAAATAAAATAAATGTTTTTATTATTTAAAACGGGGCTTTTGCAAACCGTTGGTAGACAAAACAAAACATTCCGGAGGCCCGGGTTTTAATTTGAATTAAAGACAGGGCGTTTAGAAAACAAAAACAGACTTTTCGAAAATAGTTTTATGCAAACAAATGCATGATGACATGACGATGCTCAAATGCAAGGTGGCATGAGGACATGAGCATGCGGTCATGATGATGCAATGCACAAAAACAACGCAATTTTCTAGTAGTGGTTTTGGCGGGGCGCCACAATTCGACACCACTAACAATGGATCTCGCCCTCGAGATCCGCCTCATGGTACCGGAAAGAAGGTCGGCGATCTGAATCTTCTCGCTTCATGTAGATCCTTGCGACACCACTAACAAGAGGTCGTTGTCCGTGATCGTCGAGAGGACACTCCAGGAACAAAAGTCGAAGGTAGAGGTATCAACAACTAAAGCCACCTCTAGCTTCCGTGGACGGAGTAAAATTGCCGGATCCACCGATTCGATGTACAAGAGCGAATGATAAGAGTAGTGGTATGGTAGCTACTCCATCCCGCACTCAAAGCATTACTTTGCACATGAATAGGAGAATTATGCAACCAACTCTCGGAATACAGACTAAAGATCTTGACAATCGAGGCTCGGAAACAAAGGAGGGATGATGCAGGCTCCGCACCGGAGCTAGCGTAGATGATGTCGTCGCGTTGAAAACACCGGAAGGCACAAACAAGGAACAAAGAGAAGTCCAACGGATGAATGATTCCTTGGAGAGCACGAAGACCGGATGTAGAAGCACCGTTATCAAAGGAGGAAGCGAAACCCTGAAGGTACGACGGAAACCCAACCACGAGAATTCCTAGACTCGAAGAAAAAGTAAAGAGCGGATTCAAAACACGCAGAGGTAAGGGAGAACAGCAGAGGGGTAAGGAGTAAAAATCAGACCTAATCAGATCTATCCAACCGATTTTTGCAAAATAGTTTTGACTCTCTACTTCGGCCGTTAGCTAGGTTATCCTACAGGCTGGACTTGTGGGTTATCGCAACTGCTGGGCTCTGATACCACTCTGTAACACCCTCAAATCAGCCCTATGCAAGTTTTAGCCCTTTCCGCCAAACCCGCATAGAAACGATTCAAGGACGCCCACCAGGCACTTTCGTGCGGGTGGAAAACGAAGTAATACCATTACACAACAGTCCTCGATGGGACCCACAGAACAGATATATATACAACACGACTCCACGAGTCAAGAATACAGGTATACAATACAAGATCCAAATCACCTTGAAACCGATAGGGCGTCCGTCAACGGACAAGATGCAAATGGGGCTAAGAGCCCTGAAGAATAACGAATGGTGTCCATAACCCTGCCCAGGCCAAGCCAGAAGGGTAACCCTGCTAACGACGGCGATCTCAAACCTGCTAAAACAAAAGGGGTGCCGACAAAGGGCAAAGGAAAAAGAGGAGCGTCAGTACTGAGGCCAGTACACGACGAGTCTAGAATTCGGCGGCTCTCGCCTACATAGGTATGGTGGGCTAAAGCGGCAGCGCAGCGAAACGAAACAACCTATAGAGACTCTGTAATACTGGCGGCTATAAGAGAGGGATAAGAAATACCTATTCGGATCCAACCTGATAATAACACAAAACATACCCATCCTGGTATTCCCCCTCGAGACCAAACGAGGAAGTCCAGCCGAGGAAACTCACACGGTTGGCAATTTTATTTAATCTTTCCAAGGCAGTTATCCCACTTACCAGCCTTCTCACATACAAGTCAAATTATAACAGGAAACTTTAGTTATAGTTGTCTATGATCGAGAAACTATGCTCCAAGTCGTCCATAACCGCGGACACGGCTTTTCGAAAAGATTTAACCCTGCAGGGGTGCACCAAAGTATCCACACACACTTCGACCCTTTTTGCTAGATCAATTAACATACACCCATCGGTATGTCGGCGGGGCCTAAGTCATGACGTTTCCCAAACCCAAAGCAAGTACATGGGGGCCACCCCACTAAGCTACCCGCAACAAAGTCAGCCGGCTTCGAGACGAACCCAGGGTTTGCGACGACGGCTGTAAACGACTGGGAACCCGAAAAGTGTGACTGGGCTTGTCGATTACGCGAAAACGTGGCGCGATCCAAAACAGTACAGGTGCTCCACGCACAAATTAAATAAAGCAGTAAACATGGCATAAGTACAGAATAGTAATAAAGCCCCAAACTACTTGTGGCCCCCGGTACAGTACTTTGAAATCAGGTAGTAAGCCGATGGGGGTGCCCACACACCCCACCTGTGGTTAGCGCGCTCAATCTCGGAACAGGTGTCAAGAACTCGGGTCCTAGGGGACACTAGTGAGCGGTTAAGAACCAAATATTGACTATTACCCACCGGTTCCTCTGCATTAATCTACTATCAACATTAATTAATAAACTGTAATTAGAATCATGATCAACACCACCATTAAACAATTGCCAACCTCCCAACAACGGTGGAACATCAACGACGCGAGGCAACACCTGAGCCAGCAACTACGAATCGCAGGGCCAGCTGTCTAACAAGCAACATGCAATAGGAGGGGTCCAAGGCAATATAAGGGCTGCAAGGAATATATCTGGTGCGGATCACAAAAGCATCGCGACACGGATAGCAATAGATCAATAGAAGGAAGTAAAGACTATAAATGCAAAATAGGTAGAAGGAGGAGAGATGCTCGCCTGGGAAAACACTGCCGAAGGATCATAACCGGAGAACTTGTCAATACTCGCATCCACTCATCGGTCTAGTCCGCGAAGAAGAAAACACTTGAAGAAACACCGGATGCAATATTTAATACTAAGGTAGAAGATCCGGCATGATCATGATATGATGCATGGTGTGGCAAAGATGCGGTGCAATTAGGCAATATTAAGCGGAACCGGGGTCCCGACAATTAATTAAACGGTTCAAGTTATTTAACTACCCCGCAAATTAAATGTTGTCTTAACAAGGCAAAATATGTCACCGGTTCGCTAAACAATTTTAAATGAGACCAATATAAGACTAGATTAGCCCGCATATAGTCTCCATATTTAGTTATTAGATGAATTGACTAAATGCCCGAAACCCACATGATGAGATGCAGGCATGAACCATTTATTATGCAACAGTTATATAGATGGCACTTCATAAAATAGGGCTAGAAAATGGTCACACATGTCGGATCGACGATCTTGGGGTTCACCGGGGTCGATGGTTCGGTCTTGGCGGGATCGGTCTTCGGACTCCGGGAACGGGGCTCCAGGATCCGTGAGGGAATCTTGGCGTCCAGGGTTTCGGCGTCTTCAGATACCGGGGTCGGGGCTTGGGACCTTGGCGAACTTGGCGTCCGAGATGGAGATCATGTTGTTTCGTGACTGTTTTGTCGACGGGACCGATATGGCAAAGAACACCTTGTCATAGACACGGTCATGGACAATATCCTTCGGTGGCACCACACTACATCCACCGCAACTTCACCACATGTCACAACACCACTAGCACCGGAGAGGATCAAAGGCAGGAAACAAGGCATATGCGTGCGCGGCCGTAGAACAGCACTGCTGCGGTGGGCTTGAGCAAGAGGGGCGGCCTTGGGAACCAGATGGAGCAGGGACTCGCAAGCGACAAGGAGGACGTCCGCGGCAGTGGCAGGGAACGGCCGATGAGGTGCAGGAACGGCGGAGCTCGCCGGCGGTTGCCTGCGAGGCGGCCGAGGCAGAGGCCGGGCCGGTCAAGGAGGAGGACGCAAGGGGGAGGGGAGGAAGTAGGGGCGGTGTCCTGGCGTCGGCACGGACTCGGTGACGGAGGCCGACGCCGGTGAGGGGAAGGAGACGGGCGGGAAGGTGGAGAGGGGCGGCGCTGCTCGGCCTCGGATGGAGGGCGTGGCGGAGGGTGGTGCCGTCGTGCCTGGCGGCGGGGAATGAGAGCAGCAGCGGGGCTCGGGGAGCTTGAGGACGGCCGCCGGAGAGGGAGGGGCGCGGCGGAGACGGGCGAGATCGGTGAGGTCCTGGAGGCGGGGTAGCGGCTGCGAGGAGAGGCGGGCGGTCGGCGACGAAGGAGAGCCCAAGCGGAGGAGGGCTCCCACGGAGAGGAGGAGGCGCCGCCGGAGTCGGGATAGAGACGCAGGGAGGAGGCCGAGAGGGCGGCGGCGACGCGCGGCGCCGGGCGGACGCGACTGTTGCTGGCGGCCGGGACGACGGCGGGGTAGCGGGAGGAGGCGATGCGGTGTCGAGTCGGTGAGGTGGATGGCCACGGATGCGGGAGAGGACGGCGGCGGCGAAACGGGGCCGATGGGCGGGTCGCGGCCCCGTGGTGGCGGTCGAAGGCGGTCTCGGGCAGGCTGCAGGGCGCGGCCCTGGCGGCGCTGCACGCGGGGCGGGGAGATGAGAGGGAAGAGGGGAGCGTCGGTGGGGGGACGCGGGGGAGTGGTGGGGCCAGGTGACGCGGGCGGGGCGGGATCCCGAGGCGGGCTGTCGGCAGGGGGAGCGGGCAGGTGGGGTGGGGACGCGGGCCCGGGGGCGGCCGGTCGGATGCGGTGGGCGGGAAACGGCTGGGGCGGGCCAAGGGAGTGGAACAGGTGGCTGTGAGTGAGTGGGTGGGAAAAGGGTCAGGGTGAGGTGGCGCGAGGTGATAGGGTGGGGTGAGGTGGCTGCGGATGGGTAGATTAGAATTAGGTTGGAAAAGATTTGGGGTAGCTCTGGTTTTTGCACTGGGGGTGGCCGACTGGGTCGGAACGGCCCGGTACGGCTGCCCCTGAAAATAAAATAAATGTTTTTATTATTTAAAACGGGGCTTTTACAAACTGTTGGTAGACAAAACAAAATATTCCGGAGGCCCGGGTTTTAATTTGAATTAAAGACGGGGCGTTTAGAAAACAAAAATAGACTTTTCGAAAATAGTTTTATGCAAACAAATGCATGATGACATGACGATGCTCAAATGCAAGGTGGCATGAGGACATGAGCATGCGGTCATGATGATGCAATGCACAAAAACAACGCGATTTTCTAGTAGTGGTTTTGGCGGGGCGCCACATTGTGGTTCATGAAAAGAACAGACATGCAATGACACTGGGTGTGGTTCATGAAAAGAATATACATGCAATGACTCTAGTTGTGGTTCATGTAAAGAACACACATGCAATGACACTGGGTGTGGTTCATGAAAAGAACAGACATGCAATGACACTGGTGGATCCTTATCTGGTTTGTTTAGAGGAACAGATATGCAATGACACCGGTGGATCCACGTGTGGTTCATGAGAAGAACACACATCCAATGACACTGGTGGATCCTTATGTGGTTCATGAAAAGAATTGACATGCAGTGACACTGGGTGTGGTTCATGAAAAGAACAGACATGCAATGACACTATGTGTTGTTCATGAAAACAAAAAACATGTAATGACTCTACCTGTGGTTCATGAAAAGAACACACATGCAATGACACTAGGTGTGGTTCATGAAAAGAACAAACATGCAATGACACTGGTGGATCCTTATGTGGTTCATGAGAAGAACAGACATGCAGTGACACCGGGTGTAGTTCATGAAAAGAACACATATGCAATGACACTCGGTGTGGTTCATGAAAAGAACAGACATGCAATGACACTGGTGGATCCTTATGTGGTTCATGAAAAGAACAGACATGCAGTGACACCGAGTGTGGTTCATGAAAAGAACAGACATCCACTGACACTGGGTGTGGTTCATGAAAAGAACAGACATGCAATGACGATAGCTGTGGTTCATGAAAAGAACATACATGCAATGACACTGGGTGTGGTTCATGAAAAGAACATACATGCAATGACAATAGTGGATCCATATGTGTGGTTCATAAGAAGAACAAACATGCAATGAAACTGGTGGATCCGTATGTGGTTTGTTTAGAAGAACACACATGCAATGACTCTGGCTGTGGTTAATGAAAAGAACACGCATGCAATGACACTAGGTGTAGTTCATGAAAAGAACAGACATGCAATGACACTGGGTGTGGTTCATGAAAAGAACAGACATGCAATGACACTGGTGGATCCTTATGTGTGGTTCATGAAAAGAACAGACATTCAATGACACTGGTGGATCCTTATGTGTTTTGTTTAGAAGACCACGCATGCAATGACACTTGGTGTGGTTCATGAAAAGAATAGACATGCAATGACTCTAGTTGTGGTTCATGAAAAGAACACACATGCTATGACACTGGGTGTGGTTCATGAAAAGAACAGACATGCAATGACACTAGTGGATCCTTATCTGGTTTGTTTAGAGGAATAGATATGCAATTACACCGGTGGATCCACGTGTGGTTCACTAGAAGAACACACATCCAATGACACTGGTGGATCCTTATGTGTGGTTCAGGAAAAGAACAGACATGCAGTGACACTGGGTGTGGTTCATGAAAAGAACAGACATGCAATGACACTATGTGTTGTTCATGAAAACAACAAACATGTAATGACTCTAGCTGTGGTTCATAAAAAGAACAGACATGCAATGACACTAGGTGTGGTTCATGAAAAGAACAGACATGCAATGACACTGGTGGATCGTTATGTGGTTCATGAAAAGAACAGACATGCAGTGACACAGGGTGTGGTTCATGAAAAGAACACACATGCAATGACACTGGGTGTGGTTCATGAAAAGAACAGACATGCAATGACACTGGTGGATCCTTATGTGGTTCATGAAAAGAATAGACATGCAGTGACACCAGGTGTGGTTCATGAAAAGAACAGACATGCATTGACACTGGGTGTGGTTTATGAAAAGAACAGACATGCAATGACTCTAGTTGTGGTTCATGAAAAGAACACACATGCAATGAAACTAGGTGTGGTTCATGAAAAGAACAGACATGCAATGACAATAGTGGATCCTTATGTGTGGTTCATAAAAAGAACAGACATGCAATGACACTGGTGGATCCTTATGTGTGGTTCATGAAAAGAACAGACATGCAATGACACAGGTGGATCCTTATGTGGTTTGTTTAGAGGAACAGACATGCAATGACACCGGTGGATCCATGTGTGGTTCATGAGAAGAACACACATGCAATGACACTGGTGGATCCTTATGTGGTTCATTAAAAGAACTGAAATGCAGTGACACTGGGTGTTGTTCATGAAAAGAACAGACATGCATTGACACTGGGTGTGGTTCATGAAAAGAATATACATGCAATGACTCTAGTTGTGGTTCATGAAAAGAACACACATGCAACGACACTGGGTGTGGTCCATGAAAAGAACAGACACGAATGACACTGGTGGATCCTTATCTGGTTTGTTTAGAGGAATATACATGCAATGACACCGGTGGATCCACGTGTGGTTCATGAGAACACACATCCAATGACACTGGTGGATCCTTATGTGGTTCATGAAAAGAACTCACATGCAGCGACACTGGGTGTGGTTCATGAAAAGAACAGACATGCAATGACACTAGGTGTGGTTCATGAAAACAACAAACATGCAATGACTCTAGCTATGGTTCATGAAAAGAACACACCTGCAATGACACTGGGTGTGGTTCATGAAAAGAACAGACATGCAATGACACTGGTGGATCCTTATGTGGTTCATGAAAAGAATAGACATGCAATGACACTGGTGGATCCTTATGTGTGGTTCATGAAAAGAACAGACATGCAGTGACAATGGGTGTGGTTCATGAAAAGAACAGACATGCACTGACACTGGGTGTGGTTCATGAAAAGAACACACATGCAATGACACTTGATGTGGTTCATGAAAAGAACAGACATGCAATGACAATAGTGGATCCTTATGTGTGGTTCATAAAAAGAACAGACTTGCAATGACCCTGGTGGATCCTTATGTGGTTTGTTTAGAAGAACACACATGCAATGACTCTGGCTGTGGTTAATGAGAAGAACATGCATGCAATGACACTAGATGTGGTTCATGAAAAGAATTGACATGCAGTGACACTGGGTGTGGTTCATGAAAAGAACAAACATCCAATGACACTATGTGTTGTTCATGAAAATAACAAACATGTAATGACTCTAGTTGTGGTACATGAAGAGAACACACATGCAATGACACTGGGTGTGGTTCATGAAAAGAATAGACATGCAATGACACTGGTGGATCCTTATGTCGTTCATGAGAAGAACAGACATGCAGTGACACCGGGTGTGGTTCATGAAAAGAACACACATGCAATGACACTAGGTGTGGTTCATGAAAAGAACAGACATGCAATGACACTTGTGGATCCTTATGTGGTTCATGAAAAGAACAGACATGCAGTGACACAGGGTGTGGTTCATGAAAACAACAGACATGCACTGACATTGGGTGTGGTTCATGAATAGAACAGACATGCAATGACGATAGCTGTGGTTCATGAAAAGAACACACATGCAATGACACTGGGTGTGGTTCATGAAAAGAACATACATGCAATGAAAATAGTGGATCCTTATGTGTGGTTCATAAAAAGAACACACATGCAATGACACAGGTGGATCCTTATGTGGTTTGTTTAGAAGAACACACATGCAATAACTCTGGCCATGGTTAATGAAAAGAACACGCATGCAATGACACTAGGTGTGGTTCATGAAAAGAACTGACATGCAGTGACACTGGGTGTGGTTCATGAAAAGAACAGACATGCAATGACACTAGGTGTGGTTCATGAAAACAACAAACATGCAATGACTCTAGCTGTGGTTCATGAAAAGAACACACATGAAATGACACTGGGTGTGGTTCATGAAAAGAACAGACATGCAATGACACTGGTGTATCCTTATGTGGTTCATGAAAAGAATAGACATGTAGTGAAACCAGGTGTGGTTCATGAAAAGAACACACATGCAATGACACTGGGTGTGGTTCATGAAAAGAACAGACATGCAATGACACTGGTGGATCCTTATGTGGTTCATGAAAAGAATAGACATGCAGTGACACCGGGTGTGGTTCATGAAAAGAACAGACATGCACTGACACTAGGTGTGGTTCATGAAAAGAACAGACATGCAATGACTCTAGCTGTGGTTCATGAAAAGAACACACATGCAATGACACTTGATGTGGTTCATGAAAAGAACAGACATGCAATGACAATAGTGGATCGTTATGTGTGGTTCATAAAAAGAACAGACATGCAATGACCCTGGTGGATCCTTATGTGGTTTGTTTAGAAGAACACACATGCAATGACTCTGGCTGTGGTTAATGAAAAGAACACGCATGCAATGACACTAGATGTGGTTCATGAAAAGAACAGACATGCAGTGACACTGGGTGTGGTTCATGAAAAGAACAGACATCCAATGACACTGGGTGTGGTTCATGAAAACAACAGACATGTAATGACTCTAGCTGTGGTTCATAAAAAGAACAGAGATGCAATGACACTGGGTGTGGTTCATGAAAAGAACAGACATGCAATGACACTGGTGGATCGTTATGTGGTTCATGAAA
>CAJUXJ010001571.1:0-23127 GCA_910589775.1 Avena eriantha
AAAGCATGGAAGATCACAAATAACAAAGACATGATAAAATCAATAATCAATCTGAAATAGCATCTCAATATCCATCGGATACCCGCAAACAAACATGTATGATTACAAATAGATGATCTTGATCATGAACGGAGCTCACAAGGTCTTAAAATGAAAGCACAAAGGAGGAGAAACAAGCCATCTAGCTACTACATGGGATCCGTAGTCCAAGGATGAACTACTCACGCATCACACCGGAGGCTTGCATGGTGATGAAGAAGAAGGCCTCCAGGGTGAATTCCCCTCTCCGGCAGGGTGCCGGGAAGAGCTTCAGATCCCTCCCGATCTAGGGATGGGATGAGACGGCGGCTACAGACTCTTTCGTGGATTTGATCGGGTACTTAGGGTTTTCGTCCCGAGGGCATCTTATAGTCAGAAGGGGAGGCGAGGGGGTGCCAGGGCTGGCCACACCCCCCCCTGGCGCGGGCCAGCCTGGCCGCGCGGCCAGGTGGTGAGGCCGGCCCCTGGCCTTCTCCGTCTCGTATTCTGGCACTAATCACTTCGGAAAAAATAGGCACTTTGGCTTTTGTCCCGTCCAATTCGAGAATGAGAATATCATTTTCTGACTTTCCTGGAACCAAAAACAGCAGAAAACAGGCAGCTGGCACTGTGGCTCTTGTTAATAGGTTAGTCCAAGAAATCATATGAAAAGTACTCCAAAGTTGAACAAAACACAAGAAAGTGGATAAAACCAAGCATGGAACATCAAAATTTATAGATAAATTTGCAATGTATCAACATCCCCAAGCTTAACTCCTGCTCGTCCTCGAGTAGGTAAGTGATAAAAAGAAAGAATAATTTTGAGGTGACATGCACCATCAAAGACTTGATCAAAGTATTTGCAAAACATTCAAAGCTAGGATCATAGTACTTCAATCATAACATGAAAGACAAAGTTCTAGCAATAAGCAAAGAAACTATGATGCAACATGAAAAGGCACAAACAAAAGATTCATGAATAACAATGCTTTGCAAGACGTTTGTTTGTTTCACATAAAGAAAACATAGCATAATAGTATTAGCTTGTCCCTCAATAGAGTAGCTAATATAAATGCATAGGACACCTTCAAAGTTCATAAGAGTGACTAGATACAATAGTTTAAAACAAGCAATAACAAGTTATGCATCAATCAACTAGTCTTGGGACAATGCACATAGAACTAAGAATGGCCACTATGCTCTCAAAGTAGGTGCATAAAGATAGAAGGTGGAGACTCAATATAATGGTGGAAGAAAAGCCTTTTGTAAAAGGAAGTAGGGATTCAAGTCTCATAAAGAGCTTCCAAAAATTATGGTACTTGTAGTTTTCAGCTCTCATTGCCCCTATCATAAGCATCTTGAAGTGATTAAGGTTAAAGTGAACAAACTATGGTGTACATGCTTGACGAAGTATAAGTCAGAAATCTCATGTCCCTTGTATACGAGGGCCGCTCCTCATGCTACTCAATTTAGTCACCGGTAAGTTCTTGTCATCGTAAGTACATGTGTATCATTGAGAACCGCCAGTGGGTACCCCTTGCCCGATGATACGGAAGAATCCCCATATCAAAATGACAAGGCAAGCAGACAACGAGCATCTCAGCATTCTTCTTATTTACCATGGGAATATGGTGCTTTTTTCTCTCTTTCCTCTTTTCATAGTATCTTTTTTTATTTTCTCTTTTTCTCAATATAGGACTCTTTTTTTAAGAAGAATGCTTCATAGACAGCTCATTATGGTTACGCTGCAGGTTTCCACCATGTCAGCATGGATTAGACCAGCGGCCCAGGCGTTTCTCTAACACATATACATAACTCCATGGACTTACAAACTCCCCTTTCATTTCACACCGACGACATCCATATACAAAAGAGCATGATATCAACTAGGTACAAGTACCAAGTGCAATGTTGAAAGCGTTCCCCATGAAAGCATGGTTCTGCTAATTCCCGACAAATAAGTGCAAGCATATACAACATAGAAGACACAATGGTTCAAGTTTATTAAGGGCAAGTAAAGTAAAGTGTGCCATCAAGTTCGTGAGAGCTTTAATCACTAGTTTTCTCATAACAAGTGGAAGGTAAACAAAAGCATGAATATACTTGGAATATCATAAGCTAGTAGGTAGGTATGGTGGACTCTTTGGAATAACTTGGTTTAGGGAGTTGGATGCATGAGTGGAACTCATACTTTGTTGTGGAGGCTAGCAAAAGACTGGGAGCGACAAACTAAGAGAGCAATAATGGCCATAATCATGCAGAGCGACAAAACATCATTGATCAAAGCATAAAGTGATACTACAAGTTGAAAACTAAAGGATCATAAAAGCTATGGTGACTTGGATAGTCATAACATGGTGTGAGCATGCGCCAAGTCAACCCAAATAAAGCATCAAAGGAGAATACCACTATACTATGCTTTAATATGCTAAAACAACGCATGATTCATCCAAGGCACATTAAGCAATCTCAATTGTTTATAACAAGTCATGCTACAGCAAAGAATACTAAGCATAAAGCCAAAACAATATCAAGCATGGCATGACAAAGCATAGGCCACAGTCAAAAACAAGCTCTTTTTACCACATAAGTATGAACTTTCCTACTCTTTTCCAAACCAAACCAAACTATTTGCAAACCAAAGTATGAAAGAGGGGGTCCAACCAATTTATTCAGAAAACTAAGGAAACCAAGCAAACAAAAAACCAAAACGAAAACAAAAAGAGGACGCTCCAAGAAAAACACAACTGTGCATGAAACAATAAAAATGAAGCGTTTGGAAGAAACCTGGAATTTTTATTGATGAAGAAGGGGATGCCTTGGGCATCCCCAGATTTGATGCTTGTACTTCTTGGATATTTCTTGGGGTGACATGCGTGGCATCCCCAAGCTCGAGCTTTAGTCTATCCTTCATCTCATTACTCATTCCTTCCATACACCTGAAATTTTCCTTCATACAAAACTTCACACAATCTCATTAGCAACATTAGTGCACTTAAGATAAATAAGTCTCAAGGTTCAGTTCTGACACCAAATAAACTTACATTAGAACACTAGCTACTGTATACTTCCCTCAAACAGCTCAATTCCCCAAAAGAACTCAAGGAAGGAACTAACAAGAAGCAAATGCAGAAAATGGCAGAAATCTGTCAAAACAGACCAGCAGGTAAAGACGAATTTGTTCGAAGACCTTCTGTTGCTCAAATCAAAAAGTGTTGAACTAACTAAAGTTAGATAACAACCTGGGTCAGAAGCACAAAACATTACAGCTCAATCCGACATACAGAGCTCTCTCACGAATATTACGGTGAAGCACATAAATCTGTTTCGGGACAACAACTTTCCCAATCATTACTTCACTCTCATTAGAGGTTACTCTTGGCACAAAAAGCAAATAAAAAGGATAAGGAGAGGTTATTACAGAGGTAATAACTTCCAAGACTCATCTAAAACTCTTGGGTTATCTCCCAACAAGTACTTTTCTTTAACGCCTTTAAGTTAGGCATAAGAAGCAAAGAAAGAATCAAGTGTTCTCAAATGAAGAAGCATTAAGACCAACTTTCTTGCCCTTACCTCTCTTACTTTTGTTCTTAACCTTGGGGAAAATATGATTGTTTGGGGGATAAGAAAGGTGCATGGTCCCCTTTCCCACATCTATTATTGCTCCAAGGAGTTCTAATAGGGACCTTCCAAGTGTAATTTGTCATTTTCCTGCACATTCAATAACAAGATAATCAATAGAAATCGTTTTTCCAAGGATCTTTGTAAACACTCCTTCAGCTATTCCAAGAGGTAATATGGTAGTATTATTAGTAAGAGATATTTCTTTTCCTCCTTCAATGATCCCCCAAGTATTCAGAGATTTATAAATATCTTTGGGCATAAGGAAAAATTCAGACATGATATCACAGTGAGCTCGAAAAGTTTCATTGTTCATCTCAATCTTTACTGTAGGGAACCACTTTGATGGTTCAGAGTTTTTTGGAACATAATCATGATGCTCCCTAAGCGTATTATAGCAACTCTCTAATCTAGTAATGCTAGCCTTAAGAGTGTCCACCCTAGCAAATATTTTTGCGAAAGAAGTATCAGTTTGGCTAGGCAGTTGTAAGTCGGGATCAATTTCTTTATAGCATTAATAGCATCATCCTCATTACAATGGAGGAAATCTCCTCCCACAATAGCATCCAAAGCATATCTATAGAAAAGAGCAATTCCAAGGTAAAAACTGCTAAGGAACAAGCTTTGAGTCATTTTAGGCTCCATTTTTTCATGTAGATCGGAGATTCTAGACCAAGCTTCCTTAAAACTTTCCTCAACTCCTTGTTTAAAAGTGAAAATCATATCCTCGGGTGACGTAGTGATTGGAGCAAGGCTAGACATAGTGACAACTAGAGGGGACTTAATTTTTTTTTGTGTTTTCAAATAAGAAAGCAAACAAGTAAAACTAATTTTGTGTGTTTTTGAAGAACAAAACAAGAAAACAAAAGCAAAAAGAAACTAAGCAAAATAAAAACAATAAAGTAAAGAAATTGGTTATGAGGGATTCCCTTGTGAAGATGTCCTTGACTCCCTAGCAACGGCGCCAAAAAAATGCTTGATGGCTCAATGCACGACGCCTAGAAAAATGCTTGATGGCGGTGTTGATGTAGAGCTCGTTGGGAACCCCAAGAGCAAGGTATGATGAGCACAGCATCAAGTTTCACTCAGTTATGAAACCAAGGTTTAATCGAACCAGTAGGAGCAAGGAAACACCTCAAAGGTGTTACTAGCTGACCTTTGGCAGGACGCACAACCGGTGCTAGTAGCAACGTGGAGACCTGCACAACACAACCACAGAACTTAGTCCCCAACTTGCGATGAGGTTGTCAATCTCACCGTGTTTTGCAGAAAACAAAGGATTAAACGTATCAAATGGAAAGAAGTAAAAGTTTGCAGAAAGTAAACACAAAGCAGTAAAAGATTGTAGATTGAATGTAAAGACAAAGGAATGGGATCCATAGTTCACTAGAGGTGGCTCTCCTTAAGATAGATAACATGTTGGGTGAACAAATTACTGCGGGGCAATTGACAAACACCGAGAAAGCAATACATGCATATACTAATCATCTTGACTCCTCTGAGACTTGATTGGGCATTACAACATAATACATAGACCGCCATCCAACTGCATCTATGACTAATAATCCACCTTCAGGTTATCATCCGAACCCCCTCCAGTATTAAGTTGCGAGCAACAGATTATTGCTTTACGAACTGCGTGTAAAGTAAACAATACGATTGTTCTATGAACAAAGGATTGTTGTTTTCTCCCTAGTAGCAACAAGACATCTAGTACCTTAGAGATTTATGTCACTTCCCCAGATTACCAGAGGCATGAACCCACTATCGAGCATAAATACTAACTCTTGGAGTTGCTAGCATCTACTTGGCCAAGATAGCTACTAACAGCACAAAGCATGCAAGATCTCAAATAACAAAGACATGATAAAATCAATAATCAATCTGAAATAGTATCTCAATATCCATCGGATCCCCGCAAACACAACATGTATGAATTACAAATATATGATCTTGATCATGAACAGAGCTCACAAGATCTAAACATGAAAGCACAAAGGAGGAGAAACCAGCCATCTAGCTACTACATAGATCCGTAGTCCAAGGATGAACTACTCACGCATCACTCCGGAGGCTTGCATGGTGATGAAGAAAGCCTCCAGGGTGAATTCCCCTCTCTGGCAGGGTGCCGGGAAGAGCTTTAGATCCCTCCCGATCTAGGGATGGAGATGATGGCGGCTACAGACTCTTTCGTGGATTTTTGATCGGGTACTTAGGGCTTTCATCCCGAGGGCATCTTATAGTCGGAAGGGGAGGCCGAGGGTGTGTCAGGGCTGGCCTCACCACCCCCTGGCGCGGGCCCAGCCTGGTCGCGCGGCCAGGTGGTGTGGCCGGCCCCTGGCCCTTCTCCGTCTCGCATTCTGGCACTTGATCACTTCCGGAAAAATAGGCACTTTGGCTTTTGTCCCATTCAATTCCGAGAATATTCATTTTCTGGCTTTCCTGGAACCAAAAATAGCAGAAAACAAGCAGCTGGCACTGTGGCTCTTGTTAATAGGTTAGTCCAAGAAATCATATGAAAAGTACTCCAAAGTTGGAACAAAACACAAGAAAGTGGATAAATCCAAGCATGGAACATCAAAAATTATAGATACATTTGCAATGTATCAGTATGATGAGCACAGCAGCAAGTTTTCCCTCAGTTATGAAACAAAGGTTTAATCAAACCAGTAGGAGCAAGGAAACACCCCAAAAGTGTTGCTAGCTGAACTTTGGCAGGGCGCACTACTGGTGCCAGCAGCAACGTGGAGACCTGCACAACACAACCACAGAACTTTGCCCCAACTTACAGTGAGGTTGTCAATCTCACCGGTTTGCTGAAAACAAAGGATTAAACGTATTGTGTGGAAGAAAGTAATAGTTTGCAGAAAGTAAACATAAAGCAGTAAAGAATTGTAGATTCATGGTAAAAGAAAGGACCAGGGTCCATAGTTCACTAGTGGTGGCTCTCCTTAAGATAGATGACATGTTGGTGAACAAATTACAACGGGGCAATTGACAAACATCGAGAAATCAATATGCATATACTACTCATCTTGACTCCTTTGAGATTTGATTGGGCATTACAACAGTATACATAGACTGTAATCCAACTGCATCTATGACTAATAATCCACCTTCAGGTTATCATTCGAACCCCCTCCAGTATTAAGTTGCAAGCAACAGATAATTGCATTACGCATTGCATGTAAAGTAAACAATACGATTGTTTTATGAACAAAGGATTGTTGTTTTTTCCCTAGTAGCAACAGCACATCTAGTATCTTAGAGATTTCTGTCACTTCCCTAGATTACTAGAGGCATGAACCCACTATCGAGCATAAATACTAACTCTTGGAGTTGCTGGCATCTACTTGGCCAAGATAGCTACTAACAACGAAAAGCATGCAAGATCACAAATAACAAAGACATGATAGAATCAATAATCAATCTAAAATGGTATCTCAATATCCATCGGATCCCCGCAAACACAACATGTAGAAATTACAAATAGATGATCTTGATCATGAACGGAGTTCACGAGATCTAAACATGATAGCACAAAGGAGGAGAACCAGCCATCTAGCTACTACATGGACCCGTATTCCAAGGATGAACTACTCACGCATCACACGGGAGCCTTGCATGGTGATGAAGAAGGGGCCTCCAGGGTGAATTCTCCCCTCCGGCAGGGTGCCGGGAAGAGCTTCAGATCCCTCCCGATCTAGGGATGGAGATGATGGCGGCTATAGACTCTTTCGTGGAATTTTGATCGGGTACTTAGGGTTTCTGTATCGGAGGCGATATATAGGCGAAATGGGAGGCCGGCGGGGTGCCGGAGGCGGCCAGACCACCCCTGGCATGGGCCAGGCTAGGCCGCGCGGCCAGGTGGTGTGGCGGCCCCCTGGCCCCTCTCCGTCTCGTATTCTGGCTCCTTGTGTCCATCGGTGAAAAACTGATTTTGACTTTTGTCCCGTCCAATTCCGAGAATATTTATTTTCTTACTTTCCTAGAACCAAAAACAGCAGAAAACAGGCAGTTGGCACTGTGGCTCTTCTTATAGGTTAGTCCAAGAAAGTGTATAGAAAGTACTCCAAAGTTGGAAGAAAACATAAAAAAGTAGATAAAACCAAGCATGGAACATCAAAAATTATGGATACGTTAGCAACATATCAGCAGTTTGTGTACGCTAGTTAGAATTTTTTTTCTGTTGTGAACTCTACAAATATTTCTATAGAAGAAGTTATAAATTTTCTATAATTATATTGTTCTGACCCCCAAACATAATTCCGAACATCGTTGACTTGGTTATCCATGTTAACATCAGCTATCATCCCCTGTAAAGCTCTCATTCACCCATTGCCTGAATAGAGACATGCAGAGCAAAATTACCAGCAAGATCAGGAGTTTTCAAGAACTCCTAAACAGAAGCATCCTCTCTTGTGACAAAACAAAAATGCCTAGGGAATAGGTCTAAGGCAATGATGCCAAGCCAGTCATCTTTCCACATTAGAATAGTTGATCCAGACCCCACCTTGCAAGTGGCAACTCCTCTGAATATAGGCATCAACTTAATTATGTCTTTCCACCAAAATGATCCACATGCCTCTGCCGCATGAGGAATTTTTATTTCATAATAAGAACTCCATATAATATGAACCCAAGAAGTATCCACTTTATTGTAGAATTTACGTAAGTATTTCAATTGTAAATCTTCATTCTGTATTTTGAGATTTAGATCTCCCATCCCACCTTTTTCCTTTTGGTTTACAAACCTTATCCCAAGCTATCAAAGGATTGCAATGCTCGCCATTCTCATCTTTCTTGTTGCATAATCAATGCCTCCTTATTTTGTCTACATATTTGATAAGCTTTGCGGGCATTTTCAAAGAACACATGGTGAACATAAGAATGGATGTTAGTAATGAGTTAATCAAAGTGGTTCTACCACTAAACTTTTTTGATCTTTTTTAAGGTTGCATGAATTGTGAATGTGAAAATATTGTGCCACTTCGGTTTGGTGAGTTCTTTTTTCAAATGTTGAATGCTTGTTATTATTCTTTATCTCTATGTTACTCATAGGCGAGTAATGTTTAAGCTTGGGGGAGTTGACATCTCTATTTTATATAGAGATTTTCGAGGTTTTTCCAATGGTTCTTATTTGTTTTCAATGGTTTTCACCTTCCAAATAAAAAAAATATTTCAAAAATAAAGAAGCCTTAGATTCCTATTTGGTATCTAGGCCAAACACCTTAGGAAGGATTTGAAGCCAGAAATGCATTATTTGGAGGAAAACAAACAATTCCCCAATTGGAGGAATTTTCATTAGAAGTAGAACACGCTATAACAACCTCATGTACGGTCATGGGTCGTCATACGATGCTGCCGTTCCAAGTGCCACAGCCTTCTCCTGGTCAAATGGAGCAACTTTCGTGAAGTGCCAGGAGAAAGAATCCATTCAGCGCCACCACTATCAATTCCGGAATAGAGAGAGAAAATATCTAAAAGAAATAGGAAACACTATTCGATCTACTCCGAAATCTTCGACATCAAGATCATTCACTCCACCATCATCGTCCTTTCATAGATAGAGAGAGTCATTCTTGTAAAATTAGGGGTGATAACTCTATTCATACTTAAATCCAAGTATTGTATTTGTTGTCTCCCTCCTTACTGTGGCTAGCTATGGTAATATCGAGATGAGCATTGTTTATACAATTATTATGTCTTTGTGTTGTTCCCGTCTCATGTTTGAGTAAATCCACCAAGGTGTGGGAGACGTAAGAGATTGGTGAGATGTGTTTGTCCTATTTCCCTTCCATCCATTTGTGAGAATTATTACTATTATTGATTATAAGAATGACTATCCATGTTACGAATAAAATTTGTTGTCTAATCTAATGGGCCAAACAACATGATTCAGAGACCTATGTGGGTCAAAACTTCATGTTTGGAAAAACGTCGACATCCGAGCGAGTATGGTCGATATCAAAGAGGAGCTAATAAAACTCGAGGAGCACGAGGAACCATTAAACATAATGCATCCGTCTGATCTAACGACCGTAATTTGTTGTGGTGATTGTGACCGGTGGTCACATGGAACTTGAAAATAGTCAAACAAGCCCCACAGAAGGAGTTTGGCTATTCAAGGGTTTCTTGCCTAGTTGTACTTCAATATGAAGAATTACAATCACTTATTCGCATTATTCCATTTGTCACATTCACTATCACCATGAGTTGATTCTCTTCGTGTCTAATCTCTCATCTGTAGGAAACTCCAACTTCAATCAAGATCGTTTTCTTATATTTTATTTACTTATAAGGAGTGTTCAAACTCTCTTCCATCACTTAATCCACACCCACCTATTTTCTATTTCAATACTGGCAGTCAATTCACTCAAGACAAGTGATACCTTGGGTGTAGCATAAACACCATAGATAAACACTTCCCAAAACTCTTTGTTGGGATTGATATAAGAAACCAGATGAATACTTCCATGAAAACGTGTTTTGATAAACCTATACTCTTCAAGGTATCAGGTGGTGGGATGCTCCGGCCTGATCTGGGTATATCATGTCCTGGTCAGTGAGCTTCGGTGTCGGATGTGGTTCGCCCCAGGCTCTCTCCCCTGCCTGCCATGTGGCTAGGATGTCGGATCTGGGTGTAGTGGAGCTAGAGCTGGTGGTTGGCTCCTACCCGCGTCCTGGATAGATCTTGACCAGGTGGGTCTGGATCTAGTACTATCCTACCATGTTAGTGTAGGGCTCATTGTGGCCATGTCTGTCGTCCCAGTGCGAGTTGGATGCTAGGGCCGCGGCTCCGGAAGGTGGTCCACACGTTTGGCTCTCCGGTGGTGATATGCCGTCTCTTTGGTTATGTGGGTGGCGAGGAGCGAACAACGGGGGATCCTAGGGTTGACGATGGTTTGGCAGTGGTAATGGTATGATGACATTGATACCTTCGTGTGGCGTAGTTATGATTTTGGGCGAAAGAACAACGTTACAGCGCCAGCAGCGACTAGGCCCGCGGGTTTCATGTCTCTCTTGGAGGCATCGTTGTGGTCACCTCCCCCGTGCTAGTACTCCAGGTAAGAACCCTTGGCCGTTTGGGGCGTCGTCACCCTCTTTGGTCACATCTCGTCGTTATCGGCTAGCAAGATCAGATCCTATATAGAAACCCTTCGATGCTGGCCGGGGGGGGGGGGGGGGGGGGTAGTGACCTCCTATCTTATACATCATGTGGATTTTTGTCACCGCTCCCGGTCCTTGTTCGCTGATAGGATTGACGCTCCCCGGCTCGGAGCGAGAGGACAGTTGGTTCTCCCTGGTGACAGCTTGGTAGGTCGTGTGCGACGATGCCAATGGTTTCACGAGGAGACGTGGGCGTTCCTCTAGCCGGTAGTCTCGACTGCTTCTCGTGGGCGGTAGCTACTCATGTTTTCCTTTTTAAATCTCTGCTATGCTTTGCTTTGTAACAGAGTTTTCTCATCACTTTGTATCGGTTCAACCATGTAGTTTTATTTAGACCGTGTCCACCTGGGAGGATACCTTTGAAGCGAAGGAAAGTCAGCTCCTCGATCTCCCAGGTGGGCAGGTCCCAGCCAGCCATGCGTGACAGCGTAGCTCAAACCGACCACCCCAGCCGGTCACCGCCCTCCCTGAGATGTCCGGCCGGCGGGTAGTTCGTACCAAGCCCGGCCGGTGCAGCCTTGGGGAAGACTCAAAGCGCCTGGCAGTTATTATTGGCCTTCGTGGCCGGCGCCGCTGCGGCACGTACGACTGCTGCGTCGCAACGGCCGCCCGATGGAGAGCTAGCCATCAATCCCACGGATGGAGAACCGCCGGACGAACGCCTGCTGGCCGTGTGCTTCGCCTGCAATGCATGTACGTACGTACGTACGCCCCCCTCCAGGTTGGGGCTTGTGTCGATCAGATATTTTGCTATTGCCTAGTAGTATATTGCAGTACTGCTGGCTCCGTCCGTGCTTTACACTACTACAAGGACACGTAGGTCGAAACTGATCAGTTCCCACACCTGCAGACGTGATTCAAAAACAAGGACACGTATTTTTTGTTTTTGTTTTGACAAATCTGACTCGTTGACAAAACTAATTTGTCTGACTCTTTAACAAAACTATTTCGGAATCTGACCCTTGGAGTCGATGCCATCAAAAATGCAGTCGAACTTGTGCAGGGTCAGCGTGCCAACATCAAGCAGCAGGGAAGGAGGTCGGCTGCTTCCCTGCCGCTCCGTGTTGACGCGGACATGCATAATTACGGCTTTATTTTAAATGGCGTCGATTGTAGAAGTCTGATTCTAAAATAGTTTTACTAAGACGGTAGATGAGAAATTAGTTTTTTCTATGGGTCAGATTTTTTTTAAAAGAATAGCAAGGACACACCCCTACTTACGACAGTTTTGTGTCGAAAATAAAAAGAGGTCGACAGACAGACTTCGGCTCAAAACCAGGTCCTGGTCGTACAAATGGGCCTAAATGATTAACCAGGTACAGGTTAACAAAGGCTCGAGATAATATGGCGCTTTGGGCCGTTGTGGCCTGGCAGTGCACAGTACCGTGGCAAACAACAATAACAACCCATTGTATGTTGCTCGTGAGTGATTCTGTGGCAGGTAAGGCCATGCCCATATATATAAGCTCAAAGTTCGGCCCAAGTCTATATTTAAATCGGAAATAATATCGGCTATATAGCTCGGCTCTGATAAAAAAAACATTTACCGATGCCTCGCTCTAGTCTATCTCCAGTTTTGCGACGGATTTTTTTTATGGATTTTTCTCGATGGATCTTAGAGTGTGGCCCACGGTGCAGCAAGATCCAAAAACGAGCCTTTACCGGGACGCAAACCATCCACACGTACTAGACTGACGCATTCGCGGTCTAAGGATAACATTTGTGCTCGCGCATGTCCATGAAGATAGCGCAAACGTCCTTCCTCTGTCCGTGCCTAGCCCACATTGCAACGAACCCGTACCGGGCTCTTGCGCTTCCCATTAATGGCGCCCGCACCGTCTGGATGCTTACTCGCTTACCCTACTACAGCCGCTTTTCCTTGTTAACCGCGTCCGAACACGGGAAGGACTCTGCGTCACCCCCGATGCCCTACCAGCCTCCTATACTTCACATTAATGGCCGACCTTCATAAGAGGGCGCACATCTCGCATCTTCCCCCCCCCCCCCAAAATCCACCACATCCCCTGATCTGCTCCCCGCACCCCTCCTCCCTCCCCCGCTTTGTGCCCACCCACCACACGCCCACCATCATGTACACCGATCGTCGTTGGCTTCACATTTGGGAGGCGCACGCCTTGTACGAGGCGAACAATTTGGCGCCTCCGGACTCCTTCCGCAGCGGGTGGGAGTTCAACGACGACGGCGTCCCAATCCAACCGGTGTCGCATGGTGTGGAGCTACATGCGGCCATCTGACACAAGTGGGTAGTGCGGTTCAGGGCGGAGCAGCAGTCGGATCCGAACTGGGATCCTGACAATTTTGCCACGTGGATTGAGTTCTTCAGCAAGCGCTGGGAGAGGAAGCTCGCTATGTACAATGGCGATGGCCCTCCGCTAGCGGACAACAACGTTGTCGGACGTAGGTTCTGCTGGAGCGTGTCAGGCCGCACGCTGGTCTCCGTAAAGGCACCAGTGCATGTCGGGCCTATTAAGGCCTCCCGTCGCACACGGAGAGTCCTTCCCATGTGCGGCGCGAAAGAGCGCTGACGCTGCAAAAACTCGACCATCTGCCTGTGGTCTAGGCAGGACCCTTCGTCGGTTTGTCACACACCGAATATTTTCTGGAACCATAACAGATATGACACACATGACCCATTTTAAAGAAAGCATTTGCTTAGTAGCAAAGCATTGCCCACGTCCCCTCCACTGCTAAGCATGTGCCTCGTATTTCCGACGTTGCTTAGCATGTGCCTCGTATTTCCGACATTGCTTAAACTTGCCACTGTTTCTTTTTCTGTCCCCTTTTACACACAGTGAGTCATAAATCATTGTTTTTTCTTGAATTCCATAAGTCGTATTCGTGAATTAAGAACAACAGTTATAATAGTATAATTAACAGATCCATCCTCCTCCTCGCTTACCAACGAGGAAGCGGACGAACAACCCCCATCATCCGTTGGTAGTTTTATTAACCATTCCATGAGCATTGCACTATTTACTAGTCAAGTACTTAGTCAAATTGAAAGCGGTACTTTAGTTATACTTGTCTATGATCGAGAAACTGTGCTCCAAGTCGTCCATAACCGCGGACACGGCTTTCAGAAAGATTTACCCTGCAGGGGTGCACAAATAGCAACACACACTCGATCAACCTCGGAAAAACCAAATCAAAACCCACCGAGGCATTCACGACAAAGCAATCACAGAATTCAGAAATATTTCAGGGGGCCACCCCATTAAGCTACCTGCAAAGAAGTTGGCCGGCTCCGAGATGGAGCCAAGGTTTGTGTGGACGGCGGTAAACGACTGGGAACCCGAAAATGTGACTGGGCTTGTCGATACAGCGAAAACGTGTCACGATCCAAAACAGTACAGGTGCTCCTCGCACAATCTTAAATAAAGCAGTAACATGGCATAAGTACAGGATAGTAATAAAGCCCCAAACTAATCATGGCCCCAAGAAATAAGAATGAATCAAGCTCTGGCTCAGGGGGGTCCATAAGGCCTCCCGGATGTGGATAGTGCAAATAGTCAAGGAACATGAATCAAGTACTCGGGGTCCTACAGGACACAAGTGAGCATGAAAAACCAAATAGCAGATATTGCTCACCGGTGCCTCTTTCATTAGTTATCCCATTACTACTCAGGTTATGTTGCTTAGGTACCTCGTTATTCATCAGACTCTCACATACCCTACACATGCTTTTCTACGACCCGCATGGCTCAAACAACTCCTGTAGTAACGGCTCATGGGATGGAGGAACAAGCTGCGGTGGGGTTTAAAAGTAAAGGCTATGCAGTACTTGGGATTCAATTTAATGCAATCGCGACTCAATGATGCAAGAATAAGATAGAGGCAATAGGTACTGTATGTATGCAAGCATTTGGTAGTGCTTGCCTGGCAGCTCGGTTGAAGCGAGAGATGGATCTGGGTAGTACTCCTGTGATTCCCGGTAATTCTCCTGCTGGGCGTCTATTCGAAGAAGAACCAAACAAACAAGGGCCAACATAAATTAAGTGCACAAGCATATGAATTAAAATGCGTCCAGCAAACAAGCATGCCATGATGAATGATGCACAATTTACATGGAATTAAAGTAGCATGGCATGGTGAGGCGTGAGGTACAAGAATAAAGCATTTTATGATTTATTTAGTCAAATTTATTGCCATAAACAGTTCAGATGTTTAATAATGACATGATGCATGCTTCAATTCAGAACAAGTACTTCACAGGTAGAACGGGCTCGTCGCGCTGATCGGTTTAGACATATTATTTGTCAAATTTGGAGTTGTAGAATTAAAGTTATTAATTTATTAAGAAAAGGGCATTTTATTGTAATTTTAATCATCTCGAAATTTTAAAGTGCTCAAACAATATTTTGAATGTTATATTTGAATTCCTCACATTTTTCTGATTCAAAACATATATCATTTGTATTAATTGGATTTGTATTTTAAAAGTTATTTAAAACTGATTTGAATTTGAATTTAAACAATTACTGAAAAAGTGTAATTAAAACAGAAAAGCAGAAAACATTTTACACTCAGGCAAACCCAGCCCAGACGCTGACGGGTGGGCCAGTGCTGACTGGGGCCACGCGCGCGGAAATTTCTTTTGCTACCGCGGGCTTAGCCAGCCTCTGCGATTGACAGGTGGGCCCGCGATTGGAGGCCCACGTGCCAGCGAACGAACACGCAGAGACTGCTAGGTGGGGCCGAGCGGGAGCGCGAGTTACGGCATAAGGAAACAGGGGGACTTTCTGCAAGAATGCCAGGGCGGCTGACAGGTGGGGTAGGCTAGACCGCGGGTTGAGGCGGCAAAAGAACAGGGGGGTTATCTGCAAAAAGGGGAAGGCCGCGGTACTGTGGATCTTCTCCACCGTCTGGCGGCAGATCTGCACGCGGCGCGGATCGGGGACTCAAACTGGGGACCTGGAGCTCGCGCTAGGCGGCGGTGACCAGTGCGGTAGGACGTGGGTGTTGGCAGGAGGGAGTAACGCGGCTAGGTAAGGCTCTATGCGGCGGGTACGACGTGCAGACACCAGCGTCTGGCAGCACACCGAGGGCGCTCGACGGAACGCGCGGCGCGACCAGGCAACGGCGAAGACGGCGAGGATGTCTGGGAGAGAGCTTGGCTTACCGCGAGGCTGCTGGCGGTGGTGGTTCGGGCAGAGAGCGGGCGATCGTCGACGTAGCAGGCGCCGGCCGGAATTAGGGTTTCGTCGGGACGACGCAGGTACTGGCGATCCTGGGGATCCTCCTCCACGTCGGCGCGTATAGGAGCAGCAGGGGGCTCTCCTTGGTCTTCTCGACCACCTCCACGCCGCGCGCGCCGGCAGGAACAAGAGGTGGACGGCGGTTCTGGCGGCGGTCGGCGAGAGACGGTGGCGTCGGAGAAGAAGAAGGGGAGGAGAGGGCAGGGCCCTGGGGTGGATCTGGGAGAGCCAGGAGACGTACGGGAGGAGGGAAAAGCAAGGGGGAGGAAGGGGTAGCGTGTGGGCACGGCAGAGATAAAGGTGGCCTCGGCCACCTTTGCTTCTCCTCCTCACGTGGTCGAGCTGGGGCTCGACCTGGGGAAGCCAAGGCAGGGCAGGTAGGGCTGCCAGGTGGGACGGCATGGTGGAGAAGCTGGGTGGGGCTGGCACGGCAGGTAGAGAGAAAGAGAGAGGAGAGGGGGCTCGGGTGAACTAGGGTGTAGCTAGGACATGCTCGGCATGGCTAGGGTTTCGGGGTGGTTAGATGGGTAGATGGGGTGTGGGCCAGGGAGGGAGAGAGGCCAGTTGGGGCCAGCATGGTAGAGAGAGGGAGTGAAAGAAAGAGAGGTGAGATTAAGGGTTTTAGATTAGATCTAGGTTTAGATAGAATTAGAGGCTAACTAGGCTAGGGTTTTAATTAGGTTTTTAGGTTTGAAAACTTGTTTATAAGACCACCCAAGAGGGAAAAAGAGTGCTTTGAATTAACATGAGATGAGGTGGAAGAGTAACCAAGAAAAAGAGAAAGAAAAGAAGTATGGGAAGAAGCCCTCATTTGAATCATGCATGGAGATAAATAAAAGAAAAGATGCTGATGAGAATAAGGGGAATGGTAGAGAGATGATGTCGAGGATCCCACCAAGAAGAACCACTAAAACAAAGGAAAAACAAATGGGTTAGAGGTGGTGATGGTGGTTGCATGGCCCATGCAAAAATGATAATGCCATGATTTATTTTGTGAAAACAATAACAATAATATGGCATTATTCTTATGCATTCCCAAGAAGTGGAATAAGGCCAAGCAAAAGAATTTATAGAATTAGATCCACCCCACCCACATGAGCTAGAATAAATATCAAAAGAAAAAGGAATACAAGCTCATGGATAAATGGAATGGTGGAATTATAAGGTGGTGAAAAGAAAGGTGATGGAGTTGAATAAAAGATATGCCCCCAACTCAACTTGGGCATTTAAACAATATATCAATAACCAAATACAATATCAAGAGGCAAATACAATTAATAATGCATATGAGAGAAGAACCAAAAGAAAAGTGTTTTATATGATGCTCAAATGCAAGGTGGCATGATGACATGAGCATGATATAATTATGATGCAACAATTATATATAGGAAGTAGCCATTATATTACTAGACCAAGTAGCATTACAATTGTTAGACAATTGGGATGCTACAACTCTCCCCCACTAAACAGGAATCTCGCCCCGAGATTCTAGGAAGAAGAAGACTCAAAGAGGGTAGGATACTTGGCACGGAGCTCATCTTCACGTTCCCAAGTGGCTTCATCAACGGAATGGTGCGACCACTGCACCTTGCAGAACTTGATGGACTTGTTGCGAGTCCTTCTTTCTGCGACTTCAAGAATTTTTATGGGGTGTTCTTGATAAGACAGATCTTCTTGGAGATTGATGAGTTCATGGTCCACGGTCCTGCCGGGATCCTTGAAGCACTTCTTGAGTTGAGAGATGTGGAAAACATCATGGACTTTGAGTTGTTCAGGGAGCTCAAGAGCATAAGCAACTTCTCCTCTTCTTCCACGAATTTTGAAAGGACCGATGTATCTAGGAGCCAGCTTTCCTTTGATACCAAAGCGGTGCGTGCCTCTCATGGGAGTGACACGAAGGTAAACGAGATCACCAGGGACATACTCCATGTCCGTGTGCTTTCTGTCATAATTGCTCTTCTGGCGACTTTGAGCAATCTTTAGATTTTAAGAATGATGTGAACTTTCTCCTCCGCTTGAGTTACAATGTCGGGGCCAAACAATATTCTTTCACCTGCGCCCGACCAACCAATCGGAGTTCTGCATTTGCGACCATAGAGAGCCTCAAATGGTGCCATCTTTAGACTTTTCTGGAAACTGTTGTTGTAAGAGAATTCAGCATAAGGAAGACATTCTTCCCACTTCATGCCGAAAGAGATAACGCAAGCACGGAGCATATCTTCCAGAATCTGATTGATCCTTTCAACTTGTCCTTGCGACTGAGGGTGGTAAGCTGTGCTGAAGTTTAGTTTTGTTCCCAAAGCATTTTGGAAACTTCCCCAGAACTTGGAAGTGAAGATGCTTCCACGGTCTGAACTGATCTCAAGAGGAACTCCATACAGAGAGACAATTCTGTTGATATAGAGCTCAGCCAACTGAATTGCAGAAATTGTTTCCTTGACTGGAAAGAAGTGAGCTACTTTGGAAAGCCTGTCAATGACAACAAAGATTGCATTGTTGCCCTTCTGCGACCTTGGAAAACCAGTGATGAAGTCCATCTCTACTTTCTCCCATTTCCATTCCGGAGGCTTCAATGGCTGTAGAAGACCGGAAGGTTTCTGATGGACAGCTTTAACTCTGCGACAAACATCACACTCCGAGACATACTTGGCACAATATCGTTTCAAACCAGGCCACCAATATTGTGTTTTCAAGTCCATGTACATCTTAGTGCTGCCAGGGTGGATAGAAAGAACAGAATCATGCGCCTCCTTGAGAACTTGCTCTCTTAAACCCGGGTAGTTCGGAACAAACATCCGGTGTTCAAAGAAAAGAGTGCCTTGGTCATCTACGTGGAAAGACTCATACTTCGGAAGCTGAATGTTGGAGATGATCTTTTTAGTGTAAGGATCACCAAGTTGAATGGAACGAACTTTTCTTCCAAGAGAGGTGTTGCTAGAAGGTTCAGAAGATACCCTTGATCCACAATTTCAAGGTTGAGCTTGCGGAATTCCTCGCACAAGAGAGGCTGTTGTTCTTCCACCATGAGGTTGTTGACATAAGCTTTTCGGCTGAGAGCATCGGCCATGACATTGGCTTTGCCCGGGGTGTAGTTGATGGTCAAATCGAAATCATTGATTGTTTCAATCCACCTCCTCTGACGAAGGTTGAGATCAGGCTGTGTGAAGATATACTTCAGACTCTTGTGATCAGAAAAGATCTCACAACGGTTGCCAAGCAAGTAATGCCTCCATACTTTCAAAGCAAAGACAACTGCTGCGAGTTCGAGGTCATGTGTAGGATAGTTGATCTCATGCGTCTTCAACTGTCGAGAGGCATAAGCAACAACTTGCTTTTCTTGCATAAGGACCGCACCCAATCCTTGCAATGAGCATCACAGAATATCTGGAAAGGCTTTGATGTATCTGGAGGAACCAAGACTGGTGTGGAAGTGAGCTTCTCTTTGAGTGTTTCAAAGCTTGCTTGACATGCAGGAGTCCAAAGGTATTTCTTGCCTTTCTTGAGGAGATCGGTAAGAGGCTTCGCAATCTTCGAGAAGTTTTGAACGAAGCGACGACAGTAACTGGCCAAACCAAGGAAACTCCGGACTTCTTTGACATTTATGGGTGGAAGCCAGTCCATAATTGTCTTAATAGTTTCTGGGTTGACGGCAATGCCCTTGGCAGAGATGACGTGACCAAGGTAGGTGACTTGAGGCAGCCAAAACTCACACTTGGAGAACTTTGCATACAGGCGGTTCTCACGAAGCTTGTTTAGGACACACCGAAGGTGTTCTTCATGTTCTTCTTTCGACTTAGAATAGACTAGAATGTCATCCAGATAGACCACAACGAACTTATCAAGATACTCCATGAAAACCGAGTTCATAAGCCTCGAGAAGGTGGCAGGTGCATTGGTGAGACCGAAAGACATGACCGTGTACTCATACAGGCCATAGCGGGTGGTGAAAGCTGTTTTAGGAACATCTTCCTTGCGAATCTTGATTTGATGATAACCACTTCTCAAATCAAGCTTAGAGAATACCACAGCTCCAGCTAGCTGATCGAAGAGATCATTAATCCGCGGAAGGGGATATTTATTCTTGATTGTTTTAGCATTGAGTGCCCGATAGTCAACACAAAGTCTATCAGTCTTGTCTCGCTTCTTCACAAAGATGGTTGGACTACCCCAAGAAGAAGTACTGTGCTGAATGAAACCCAACTTCTCTTGTTCATCCAACTGACGTTTGAGTTCAGCCAACTCAGCAGGACCCATTTTATAAGGCCGCTTGGAGATAGGAGCGGTACCAGGTTCAAGTTCAATGACAAACTCAACCTCACGATCCGGAGGCATACCTGGCAACTCTTCAGGAAAGACATCTGGGAACTCACAGACTACAGGAACACTCTGAATACCTTCCATAGCATCATCATTCAGAGCCGCCAAAGAATAAAGCTGAATTGCAGGAGTCAGACTTGGAGAATAGACTATATGGCCTTCAGGAATTTTCAGAGAAACCGAACGTTCAGCACAATCAATCACAGCTGCATTTGCTGTTAACCAATCCATGCCCAAGATAACATCAATATCAGAATTGCCCAGAATAATTAAGGAAGCCGGAAACGAAGAGCCACCAATCTCAATTTGATTGCCATGGCTGATATGAGCAGCCCTCATGTTTGACCCAGGAGATTGTACCACAAGACGGTGTAATAAGGAACCATAGCCAGATCTTGCTCATGCACAAACTTGTGAGAAACAAAAGAATGTGAAGCACCAGAATCAAACAAAACTCGTGCAGGAACTGAGTTAACAGGAAGCATACCCATGACAACTCCAGGTGCATGCTCAGCTTGAGCGACGTTGACACAGTTGGCACGAGCAACCGTAGACCCAGGCTTAGTGTTGATGTTGAGAGCCCGAGGTGGAGGTGCACGAATCATAGGAGCACTTGCCGCAGGTCTTGGAGGTGGTGGTGGAAGAGCTTTGTTGTTCATTGGACAATTCCAGTGCTGATGCCCAGTGTTTCCACAAGTATAGCAAGCACCAGGTGGACGTGGAGCAACGTAGCCAGGGACTCCGCCAGGCGCTCCAGGGTAGTTGTGGTTGTAGCCCCTGGGAGCCGCAGTGAAGGAGTTTGGTGGCCTTGGTGCGTAGCTTGACGGTCTTGGTGGAGCAGGGAGCGACGGTGGGGTGTTAGGAACCCAGACACGACGCTTAGAAGGAGCTGTCATAGCAGAAGAGCTTGCTGTATCACGGCTGTGTTTCTTTGACTCCTCAAACACTTGCCTACTTGCTTCTTCCTGCAGAGCTGTGTGTTGGAGTTCCAGAAAAGACGCCGGCCTTGCATGAGTGATTGCATATTTGATGGAAGCATTGAGGCCTTGCCGAAACCTCTTTTGCTTCTTCTTGTCATCAGAGATCTCATCGCCACCATAACGAGAAAGGTTCATGAAGTTTCTGATGTAGGTGTTGACATTGTCAGTGCCCTGCTTGAGGTTGAGAAACACTTCCTTCATCCTTTCCATGACAATTTCTGACAGATATTGCTCTTTGAAAGCAGCAGTGAATTGCTCCCAAGTAGGCTGAAAACCAGAGAGATCTGCCTTGAGGTAATTTTCCCACCAGAGAGCTGCATCTCCCTTCAGAAGGTGAGTGGCACATTTGACCCATTCTTGCTCGGGAACATCCGCAGTCATCAGCAACCTTGACACTTCACGCAGCCAATCATCCGCATCAAGTGGCTGATCAGACACCTCAAATTGGCGTGGGTTGAACTTGAGAAAACTCTTGATGTCTCCTCGCTTGGGAGGTGGAGGTAGCGGAACAAACTCATTCCTCCTCACGCTTTCCTCGAAGCGCTGCTGGTTCTGCTGCATAGTGCCCAAAGCATTTGCAATACTTGCCAAAGCAGCCCCAAGTTCAGGTGGTATGTCCTCCTCAGAACGGCGTGGTGGTGCCATCCTGTGATTGATATAAAACACAAGTCAGTACTATAATGGAGAATGATAATAATCCAAAATAGTACCAAAATGGAATTAACCAAGATTAAAGGATGCAATTCACTGAGATGATATTAAAATATCAACAAAGTTCAAGGCAACTAGAAGATATTAAGCATAACGCACACGACTGAACAAGGAGTGTGGTACACAACTAACAAAGAAAAATTCCGCAAATTTCGGCATTAAAATACCACTATATGCGCAAAACCACTTAACGAATCAAGATTAGTAACTCTACTAGTTCAATATACAAGAGCAATGATAAAAGTAGTGGTATGGTCGCGACTCCATCCCGCACTCAAATCATTACTCCGCACATGAATCAGTAAAACACATATCCCAACACCTTCTTCTTAAGATGAACCTAAAGATTGGTAACTACGAAAAGAACACCCCAACAAGATAACGTCGGATAACAAAGAGTAAGATAGATCGCATCGGTATACAACGAATCAGAATAGATCGCGTCGGTTTACAAAGGCCTGTCGGTATGGAATGTACCAACAGTTGATAACCAAAAGGCAGATAGTGATAACATTTGGATGCAACAGATAGACAAGGAATTCACACACACACACACACACACCTATGGTACTACGGAACCCAGAACACGTGAATCCTAGTTTGAATTTTAGAAGAGGATTGAAAACGTTACACTTCCTTACCAGAAAAGGGTGGGTGGGTGGGTAAGAAGAAAAATGGAAGCAGTCCTACTCTCACGTTTTGTTTTTCCCTAGTATACATAACTACCAAAATATTTGCTAGACTGACAACGACCATTTTGGCTGAGACCCTGAAGGGCGGGATGGCTCTGATACCAATTGTAACTACCTCGGTGAATTACGCTCTTAGTTACATGCCTGGATGAACGAAAGTGGTTAAAATAGTACGGTGGGGCCCAGGGCCACTCACGGTAGACCTTTCGGCCGTCCTAACCACTTTCAGAACATCGGGACAAGAACGAGCGGCGTAATCGGCAGGCGAAGGGATCAACTACATACACAAATGAGTATGTATGCAAGCCACATACAACAGTCCTCAGAGCCATTCCATCTAAAAGAAATAGAAATATTGCAACGCCATACGGCAAGATTCAAATATCCTAGATAGAGATAATT